>CAIGQZ010032580.1:11025303-11037731 GCA_903798205.1 Danio tinwini
TGTAGTGATTCTAGTTGTGTTATTTTTTGCTATTTCTCTTCAGGAAATCACTGAAGGCATATATTATGTTATCATAACGATCTAACATGGCAATAAAATCGTAACTATACTGCACATTTACACCGTGGCCATATCCATCTATGTAAACACGCCAAAAACAACATTAACATTATAGCAGACACTGTAAAACCCTCGATCTCAGCCACTAGACTTTTCTAACAGGGTATTCGAGTGTCATCGAGTGACAGAATGTTGTGGGACTGCTGTACAGGAGTTATGATTAGGGAGTACAGATTGCCAAATTTAGTGGTTTTTATTTTAGCGTTTTTTTTTTTTTTTTTTATAAAAGGATGACGGTAAAACATGAATGCGGTTATGAATATATCAAAATATGTGTTTGTTTGTTTGTTGTAAAAATTCATTATAATGACAAAAAAATCCTGACTTCTAAACTTCCGGGTATAGCGAAACTGCCAATGTTGCTGTTTTTTTTTCTGGGAAATTTTCTTACCCCTTGGTTTCGAGTGTGGTCCTGAAAAATCTTCATTCGAAGGGGTGTATAGCCTTTCCCCTTAGCCCTATGCCTTTAAGCTAAAGATAATTGAGACACCACTACCCCTTCGCATGAACGAGCAAAAATGTGGGGTAGGGGTAAGGGGAAGGGCTAAGGGATAGAATTGGAATTGGGCCAAATTTGAGTTCCATTTGCATTTCTGACTGAGTGCGGTTGACTTAAAATTTTCATCAGATGTCAGCCAAAGTAATCCAAATATGCAAAGAAAACTAAACTAATAGTTCAATTAAAGTTATGTGCAATAAAACTATTGAAAAAGTATTGAACACACAAAGAAAGGCATGGAAAGCCCAGACAGCAGCTGAAAGCTTGCAGAAGCCCCTCATTAGAGTAAATGCATATTTAGCCGCTTTAATCCCAACACCTACATTACTTGATGTTGAAGATGAAACCAGGGTGACCAGCAAAACAATGATCCCAAACACAGACAAAGAAACTCTCAACTAATTTTAAAAAAGACAATAAAGCTGGTAGAATGGCCCAAACTATCACCTGACCTAAATCTAATATAAAACAAGAACTAAAAATCTGAGTTTATCATTCATTACCAAAAAAAAAAAAAAAAAGAAATGTATTGTTTTTACAATGTATTACATACATCAGTAGTACATTCTCCTTGAATTACTCCATTGTTATTACACTTTACTAATTTTGTTTTATTTGTATGTTTGGACTGTTTGGGTTTAGCAAAATTTGGGTTAATTTCAAGTCAGCAGATCCATTAGAAATATATTAATAAGGAAAATTTGTAATACTTATTTTACTCACTGTGTGTACAGTATATTGAGTGGTTTATCTCATTGCTTTAAACCACTCAACATTGCTTTTTTACACAAGGCAAAGCTAAACAGCTCTAGTTGAATCAACACACAATTTATGTTAGTGCAGCACTAAAATATAGCTGTACTGTTTAATTAGGGATATGGGGTGACTTGATACATAGCCTATATTCTGTTAACAAGCTTCATCAAACAAACATATGGTGGTTAACACTGAAGACGTACGTGTGCATTTGTATGTGTGACTTTCTGTTTTCATGTCTTAAAAAGTGTCATGGAAACCTTCTTCAAGAGCACTGTTTAGAGCCGGGTTTTCATCACCCTTTTCTTCTCTGAAAATGTTTTAGTTTAAATAACCTTTACCCTGTATTCATATGCAGAGGTTCCTACGGGGCTGACTGAGTGACAGATTTAGTGTCGTACTGCGCTGACATTGTCCAAAGTTAAATTGGTTCTAACAATGTCGTCTAGCTGTGCCCCTTTGGGCCATACTGGCGAATGGGACAAGTCAACAAGTAATGTTCCAGACCCCTCAACAATGGAAACTATTTGTATAGAGCTGGTGTTTCTGTGACCTGTTGACTGATGCTTTATTGCAGCTTTACAGTCACTGTGGAAATAAAATAGCTTTCTTTTTATGGAATATTTTAAAAATAAAAAAATAAACTCGTTTTCAAAACTTGTGGGGATCATTTATTTAAGCTATTGGCCCACAGAGCCTAAGCCTGATTGAGCAACACCTATGCTAATGAGTATGTGTTTCCAGCTTGTGGTTTACTTTTTCCACAATGCGTCAAGTTGTCAATCTGATCATACTGTAGTTTAAAAGAGGCTTCAGCTCTTTGAGACAGTTTTTTAGCCTTAATCTGTAAAATCCTGAAGTGACTGTTTATCCGACTGTTTACTGTTTGTCCTTACAGTTTTGTTTTGTGTTTTGTAAATGAACACCGTACTATTTTCTTTTGTCTTTCTAGGACATTACACCAAACAAATGCTTACTATACTTAATATAGCGTTTTGCATGTCTACACTTATGTTTGCCTATTTATCTTTAGCGATAAGCTACAACTGTTTTAGGTTGGAGGATCTCCTTGTCATAATCCTAATCTTTAGTTCCCTTTACAGATTCCCAGGGTGTACTCACAATAGGCATGGTTGCCTTAATCCGTGCCCAAGCGCAATTGTCCCCCCTCCCCTCTCCCCCTCGGTGTGCACTCACATTGCAATTTTACCTTCCGAGCCCAAGCACACTTACATCATCGATGACGCAACGGTTCAGTTTTGAAGAAAAGCGCTCTCGTTTAGTACAACGGAAATTGCTTTAGTTATATTGTTTTGTATTATTTTAAGTTGTTTTGGATGCGATGACACAGTCAAATCTTTTGCTGAGCAGATCCACCACTTTTGACGCTCAAAAATTTTCATGAAAGTCATCGTGCTGCAAGTATTGGGAGGTCTACTAACGTGCAGCGGGAGGTTTGCATCTTTAATGACAGTTTGCATTCATCGAAAAGTAAGAATCTAAATCCCTTAAAAGTGACGTTGCATCTTCAGTTTTGCAAGCTTTGCATTCACACTACAAGACTACTGCACCAAAGCCCAACCTAACCGCGCTATAGCAAACCTGTTTCAACCAGGCCAGGGACAGCCAACTGAACCATTTTCTGAGTGCGATTCGGAGCACTCACATTTGTCAAACAAACTGGGAAATGCACCTGGGCGCAGTTCAGAGAGCCTAGTGTGAGTATACCCTCAATTGCATTTCAATCAGGATTCTGTCTGGGCCACTCCACGACATCAATGTTTTTGTCCACTAACCATTTCTTCGCCCATTTTACTGTGTTTTAAGTTGTTTTCGTGCTGAAATGTCTACCGGTGCCCAAGGCCAAATTGATTTACAGACCTTCGGATGATGTTTTGAAGAATTTGGATGTATTGCTCCTTTTACATCGTGCCATTTATGGTGTTTTTAGGATTTAAGAGTCTTTTAGGGTTTAAAATTCAAAAATCCTGCATCATTTACTCATCCTTGACTTGATTCAAACCTATTTGAGTTTATTTTTTCTGTGTTTTTTATTTTTGTCTATGTATAATATAAACAATAAACTAATATATTTACATATTTAAAAACGTCAAAACACCATTAAATCTAAACAATGAATTACTTAACCCAGTTGACATGTTTGCATATTCAAACATTTACCATGTTTAGAGAGTCGTTGTACTCCACGTTGAGAAGGAAAAAACAGAAAGCACAAAAAATGCATTGATAAAGCTCTTCCAGGACAGCATACATTCAGCACAGTTGACAGGGCTCTTGAGGTTCATCATGCTGCTGCTTACTGTTTCAAGAATTTCCATCCCGGCCCTGTATGTACAAAAATTTTTAAATAAAATATCAATGTCAATACTAAGCCTACATATATCAAATACATATACAAATGTTTCCATACCATTAATATAATTTTCAAAAATACTACTGCTGGGTCACAAAATGTATTTTTAAGGAATTTCAAAGATGAATGTGGTTGTTTTCACAATTCTTAGCATAGTAACTATTATAAGTACAGTAATTAACTTTTCATACTGTGAGAATGCTATGTGGTAATTTGCATATTCACATGTAAAATGTAAGTCATTAAGGTAGGGAACCTGTTTGTTTCCAACAATTCTTCAAAATATGATATATGGCGTTCAACAAACGAAAAGATCTTAAACAAGTTTGAACAACTAGATGGTGAGTAAATGAAGTCAGAAAACAAAAAATAAGATTCTGTTTCACACAAAACTGAAAATTCTGTTATAATTTACTCTCCCCTCACTTGTTCCCAATCTCTGTCTGTCTTTCTTCTGTTGAACACAAAATAGCATATTCTGAAGAAAGCTGGAAACCTGTAACTATTAGCTACATTATGTTTCCATCCACCTATTGTTATGCACATTTTGGATATGCGCATAATAAACCATATAATAAACCAATAAACCAGCAGGCTGAGCACACTGTAAAGCATCTAAAATGTCGTTTTGGTCATTCTAAAACACCTTAATCATTTCAGCATTAGTGTTATTATATTAATTTCCTCCAGAACTGTCAAGAGTGTCTGTGCTCTGCGTATTATTCCTTCAAACGCCACCACACAATTATTGCGAGTCTGCATTTTCTTCTGAGGCACAAGTAATTGATAAAAAAAAGAAAAGATTTGATGGAAATGCTGCTTGATTCGCACGTCTTTTATGCAATATTCTGGTTTTGAGCATACATTTAATTTGCATCTTTGGATGGAAACATAGCTTATGACATTCATAGTGCTTTTCCTACTATGGAAGTGTATGGTTACAGGTTTTCAGCTTTCTTCAAAATATCTTCTTTTGTGTTCAAAAGGAGAAAGAAAACTGATATAGATTTGAAACTATGTAAAGCTGAGTAAATAGTAAAATTTCATTTTGGGGTGAACTAAACCTTTAAGAACCACTACAAATTAATGTTTAATATTGTCAAGCTGTCAAGAGTGTTGGCAGGTGTGATTTCACCGAGTCGTGCCACTTGGCAGCTCTTAATAAAGCAACTACACAGAAGTTACATTTAGAGCTGGAGAATTTCAGACTGACATGGAATAAACATATACGCAACTGTTAAAAGAGTCCTTCTTGTGAAAGCCATTGTGGTTTATTTGCGCCTTGCCCAGCAATGGTGGCTTCACGTCACGGTGCGTACAGAGAAAAAAAAAGAAAAATGTTAGAGCACATACATGTTTCTTCAGTCATAAAACAATAATTTAATAACAATAAATAGTAACTTAAAGTACTCAGAAAGAAAGGTTTTGAGAGGTTTTTGGTCAAAACCATAGGTTAGATGTCAATATTACAGGTGTGAATGCAGTTTTTTTGCTATGCAATTAATGTTACCGTGTCTAACATTAACTATATAATCAGGCTAACTTAGTTTTTATGTTGAAAATACTGAGACTTGCACTTGGTTAAACTTAAACATAATTCAATAAATACAGAATTCAGTACTCACCATAACTTTACTGTAGGAAAATATATCTGAATATGATGATTCGTCGGATTTCCTACATTGCTGCACTTGAGTTTGACTTTGAATATGCGCCAGATGCCATCCAACGGCTCTCACACGCATACGTACACTCAGTTTTTGCTTCAAGGTTTGTTGGCCGAACACAGATATTTCACTTCTGTTTGATAAATAGGCTGAGCACAAATTAATGTGTTTGGTGAATACTGTCACGGTCACACAATGAAGACAAGGATAGTTATCTCTTTTAGTCAATTTATTCAAAACAATGTGGATAGCTCAGCAGGAGAAGCAGGTAAGTGATAATAATGGAATGTGAGATGTCTTGTAAACAGTTCATAAGGTAAACAAGGATCTTCATTCAACCACTAGAGAATAATACTTCCCTTACTCACTGTATGTGCATCCACAGGTTAGGAGAAAAGTTCATGGGAGGAGAAACACATCCACAGAAGAAGGCGAGCAGGGGAGTAGGTGAGGTGAACAATCTGACCATGATTGACTAGTCTTTATAGTGACTAGTGATTGCTGGTGCAGGTGTGTGTAATTAGAATTCGGGTGATTTTGCACGGGTGTAGTGAGAGGTGGCTGGAGAGGGAGAGTTACGATTGGAGCAGCAGAAACGAGATGGTGTGGGAGAATGGTGATTGGAGCAGCAGGAACGAGCCGGGGATGTGACAAATACATATTTTTATATTTTAAATTCAGACCATCAGCTAAAATTAATACAGTGTTTTTTTTTTGTTTTGTGCTAAATATTGGGAAGTAATTTGTTGAATTTAATTTTCCACAATTTTTTAAAGAGTAATTTTTTTTTATAGTGAAAGTTATATTATGTAGATGTTAATACTTCAAAACAATGGTCTATGACAAAAAAAATAAATACTGTAATTTACTGTAAAATGTAGAAATGTCTTATATGCTCCTAACGTATTTTCATCAGTTAAATTCGGGCAACCACAGCTGCTATTTTTTTACAGTAGATTTTGAAACTACTTTGTTTATACAGTAGGTTGTTATATATTAAAATTTATGACCAATGAGAATGTGAAAGGGTGTCACGGTGGCGCAGTGAGTAGCATGATTGCCTCACAGCAAGAAGGTTGCTGATTCGAGCCCCGGCTGGGTCAGATGGCATTTCTGTGTGGAGTTTGCATGTTCTCCCTGTGTTCACGTGGGTTTCCTCCAGGTGTTCCGGTTTCACCCACTTTCCAATGACATGCGCTATAGGTGAACTGAATAAAATAAATTGGCCAAAGTGTGCGAGTGTAAATGCAAGAGTGTATGGGTTTTTCCCAGTGGTGGGTTGCGGCTGGAAGGGCATCCTATGTATAAAACATATGCTGGATAAGTTGGCAGTTCATTCTGCTGTGGGTGCTCAGTGGGTAGCACTGTCTCCTCACAGCAAGAAGGCGGCTGGTTCGAGCCCCGGCTGGGTGAGTAAGAATGTGAAAGGCTGTAAATGAGGAAAGCCAAGTTAAACTGACTTTCTGTAAGAAAGGTTTATTCAGTTCTGCTTTCTTTGTATTTTATGACAGACACTGGCCTACTACACATAGGCAGAACAGAATATAAACAGGAAATTACAACAGATGCGACAGGTCTGTCAGACGCAAGAATAAACTCCTAGAGCTCTAATTGTTTTTATAATAGAGTCTCAGTTTGAACAGTCAGAAGACAAGACAATTGTGATGTTCAGTTTTGCTGTGAGATGTTTAGTTTTTGTGTCTGTCTTTGTCACAGCTGGCAAGCATTCATTTTGTGCATAGGCATCCCAGATGAGATTGTACACGCTTCGGAGGTGCTCCGTCTTTCTTGGCCACGAAGAAGAAGCTAGGCGCAGCTGGGGATGTTGATGGTCTGATGAACCCTTGACTGAGAGTCTCTTTGATGTATTCCTCCATTGCCTCGTGCTCAGGACTGGATAAGGGATAAATCCTTCCATGTGGTAGCTTAGCATTAGGCAGCAGGTCGATACTACAGTCCCAAGACCGATGTGGGGGGTAACTGTGTGGCTCGTTTCTTGCTGAAAATGTCGAAATAAGGGGTGTAGATAGAACAGATAGATGTGTTTGATGAAGGAGGTGTTTTCCATAAATGAGGAGAGAACAGGCAGGGTGGTGCAATGCGGAGTGTGAACAGAGGTGCTGTGATACAATGATGGCTTTCTTAATAAAAGTCTCTAAGTTGGCGTTGTCATAATAAATTACCATCTGTTTACGAATCTGAGGTTTTAAACCTTTCCGGCAAGCGGTGAGGAGCGCCACTTGATTCCAGAGTGCTCAAAACTGCAATGTGAACTCTGGAATGTTAGAGTTACCATGCTTCAGGTTAATCAGTTTTTCATGCACAGATAGCGGGGTGAGTGGTACAGCGAAGACCTCTTTAAAGTGATTCAGGAAAGACTGATAGGTTGCCATCACGGGACTGCTTGCATTCCAGAGCGCATCCACCTACTGTAGCACTCGTCCTGTAATGAGGGAGATTATGAAAGCAACTTTGGAAATCTCATTGGGAAACTGGTTAGCATTAGCCTCTATGTAGAGTGCACATTACAGCAGAAAGCCATTGCAGGTATTTGGATCGCCTGAGTAGCTCATGGGGTGAGCCAAAGGCATACTGGCTATGACCACCGGAGTGGTAGCAGCGTTCATGAGAGTGTAAGGCAGCGTTTGACGCATCAAATGCACCATTCCAGTGAACGGGTGCGATGAGTTTCAACGTAACACTGCGCTGGTTTCCATAGCTGCATTTCTCTTCTTGGCTGGAATCCTGCCTTGGTCACACAATGAAGACAAGGATGGGTGTTTCTTTTCATTAATTTATTAAAAAGACAGTGGATTGTTCAACAGGAGAAGCAGGTTAGTGATATACTTGGATGGAGCGCAGACTAGTATGATGTTCACAATGTAAAAAAGGATCACAGCATGTGCATCCACAGGTTAGAAGAAATGTCTATAGGAGAAGGGGAACAATCACGGAAGAAGGCGAGCCAGGGAGAAGGTGAGGTGAACCATCTGACTTTGATTCCAGCCGTTGTACGACTGGAACTGGAGAGTCTATACAGGGGCTGGTGATTGCTGGTGCAGGAGTGTCTCATTAGAACTCAGGTTATAGTGCTTGTGTGTGATGAAGGGTGGCTGGTGAAGGAGAGCGAGGATTAAAGCTGAGGGAATGAGATGGTGAGGGAGAATGGTGATTGGAGCAGCAGTAATGAGCCGGGGATGTGACAATGACGACGATGCCATCCTCCATCGCAATGTTTTACATTAGACATCGTACAATGCCAAATTGGTCGACATCGCCCAACCCTAATTTATATCATAAGTGATATGTAAAATTGTCTCTGCAATCAATCCACACGTAATTAAAGTAGCCATCTGAAAATGCAGGATTGTGCAATTATTCAGCAAACCCTTTAAAATAGTCCATTTTGCAATGTCAGTCTAAAGCAAGCTTTGCTTTTGTGGTTGATGTCACAGTACATGGTGCACAGCTGTAAAGCACTGGGTTAATAAGTACAGTAATGACTGGCAAATGATAATGTGTTATCTTGTAAAATATGCACTGGATGTGCTAACTCACATTGAGAAGTTATAAAGCGAAGATGTACGTAAAAAATTAAAGTGCACTTCACAGCAAAGCAGTTTTATTATTTTATCTAGCACTACACTATCATTAGATTCTAGCACTATAGTATCATTACATCCTGAATAAAGCAGTTTTCGTGGTGTTATATAGGTACACTGTAAATGGCTGTTGTCATGACAATCACGGCGTATGCAGTCAGTGTGTGAACCTAGCGCAAGTTAACGGTTTTGCTAAACTGTAGCCTCAGCTAAAATGAAACACGAGAGGAAACAGCTCCTCATGAAAATGAATGCAATGATCATATAAATTTAAGACTGACCAATTTAATAACTTTTAATGTACAATCTAACTCTAAATTCTAAAATTTCATCATAGCAAAAGCACACACTCGGGTAAATAAAAAGAGTTTACCTTCGGGATGATTGCCTGGCATGCTGATGTCGCTTTAGATTTGTTGTTTTTATTAGATTTTCCCTCCCTTTATGGTTTACGGTCTTCTTTTTCTCTTAGCTGTTGCCATTTCATTATAGTTTAGACAGACAGACACCCCTATGGATGATGATGATGATGATGTACTGTAATTGCAGTGACTTTTTAAACGTGCGTTTGTGCGTCATGCATCACACATAAAAATTAATTTTGATTAGATATTTTTCAAAAAACGTCCCTCAATCACATTCTTGTATTGATTTTATTAGTTAACAAAAATGTCAGTATATTTATTTTATGGTTGTCCTCATAATCAATAATTTTTTTTTTTAGTTTTTATCTAGTTTTCGATGGTAGAAACTTGTTCTTCATGAAAATTATGACAAAACTTGTCAATGATATTAACACTGGCTCCATAAAGAAATTTTAAATATATATTTTTGTAAATATAACAAAACTTAGTGTTTGATTAGTAATATGCATTGCTAAGCACTTTATTTGAACATATTTAGACTTAGATTGTCAACAATTATATTTTTTCAATATTCAAATAGTGTTTCAGCAAAACATTGTCCTATCCTAACATACTATACATTTAAAAAAAAAATTACCCTTATGACTAGTTTTGTGATCCAGGGTCACATATGTCTGTGTTCAGTTTTGCCTCTACTGTAGTATTTCCCAAGTGTGAGTCTGCATTATAAATACTGTGCCGCAAACATCTTCCCACAGGAATAAGCAGTTTCTCTGCACTCATTCTCTTGCTGTCAGCAGTGTATAGATTGAGAGCAGAATAAGAGGAACAGCTCTAGGTTTCAGGAGTACAAGATAAACACTGGCAGAAAACAACTTGACTGACCTAAGAGATGTTTTGAATGCTTTTGAACTTTTAGATGTTTTGAACTCTACGGGCTCTATTTTAACAATATAGGCGCAAAATCTAAAGTGCATGGCGCAAAAGCATTTTAAGGACAGAAAAACACGCTCTACGCCATGGCAAATGGTCTAACAGGGTTATACTTATTCTCTTAATGAGTTATGGGTGTGTTTTGAGCATGACTAGCATTAAACCAATCAGTTTCATCTCTTATTCCTTTTAGGAGTCAGTTGTGTCACGCCATAGTGCATTTGCTATTTGGCGGACTTTACTTCACTAGATGCTTTACTAGAGAATGCTTCACTAAAAGGGTAAAGATAAGGGTAAAGGGTAAAGAATGAGCCTCTTCCATTCTGCCTCTTTATTTTCTCTTTACTCCTTTACTTTGTGGATAAAGAAACTGTGTTGTACACACTCCACTGAAGACATCCATTAGCCCACATATTTAATTTCATTTGTTAAGCGCAAAGATTCAGTTCTAAATTCAGTTCTAGATTCAGAAGTTCAGTTCTAATTTCCAGCAAATGAATAAACAGACAGATGTACAAATCTAAACTTGTTTTTTATAAAAACTAATAAAAATATGCATATAATAAATAATACTTCTAATAATAATAACAACATTATAGTCGGAAAAAAAGCTAATTGTCATGAAAAAACTGAAAGTAGCCCCCCTGGACACGAAGAAGGCATGGAGGTAGTGTTTTTAATATCTACAGGTATGTAGTAAATAATAATTTTTTAAAACATTTTGATCCTTTATTTTTTTTTATATGTAAAGATATTTGTGTATTGCTATACATTCTGTGTGTATTAAGCATTTGAACTTCCTGTGCTGGACTTTAGACCAGCTTTTACTTGGTAAATGGCATGGTCTATTTCAGTTCCTCAAAATAGCAAGGTGTCAACAATGCACCTCACCACACCTCCTTTCTAGACCAGCACACCCATAAGTCCACAAAGTAGCGCAAATGGATTTGCTATTTAAACAATGTGGTGCAAAACGTGAAAATTAGGGATGCGCTGATCTGAAAATAGCAACAAATCGCACCAAACACATCTTACGCCTTATTGCGTATTGTTGTATGATTAGGCCCTACATTTCTAGTCAAACCATCCTTCTGTAATCTTACAGCAACAATGAAAATAAGCACAGTTATAATAGCTAACTAAATATGTGGGAGAGTGTTGCTATTTTGTGATTATATTGTTTTGTAACATAGAGAATTTATGTGTTGATGTTAAATAAAAAATATTCATAGAATACTTGAAAGTCAAATAATTAAATAACAATATTTTATAACTGAATCAGTTACAAAATAACTGTATAATATGATAAAACACGAAACGATAAAAACATGCAATATTAATTGTACCGAGCTTAAATTAAAAAAAAAAGTTACCTGAGAAAGACAAAAAAAAAGACAAACAGAGGACCAAGCAGGAGCCACAGAGAAAAAGCCAGAGCAGAAAAAGAGACAGAGCCAAAGTTACAATGTAGTTTTACCTCTTCCTTGATCATGTAACCAAAGACCAAATACTAAAACTTTCAAATTGACCAATTTGAAAGTTTCATCAAAGTTTTATCAATATGTAGCCACACCGTAAAACCCCTGAAATACACACACATCTCAGCCAGGCCCTGATTTTTATCAGTACTGCCTTTGGAATCTGTATGGGCAACACAAGCAAACGCATACGTACATGTATGCTCATTTTCAATGCACTAAAGTGATGAGAAAAAGTTAGTCAAAACTTTTATTTTGTTATAAAAGATTTTAAATAAATGTATTTTAATCCTCAATAAAACATGGAAACAAAAGTGTTAAGTTAAAAAACTGTTTACTACATTTATAATAAGAAAAAAACGTTTATTGAGCAGCAAATTATCATAGTAGATGATTTCTGAAGGATCGTGTGACACTGAAGACGATGATTTACTTATACCATATTATAATTATTTTTGACATCTCAAGATACATTAAATGGGGTTGTTCTATGGCGACCCCAGAAAAACAAAAGAATAAAGAAAAGTGAGTGAGGATAAATACAATGTTAAATTTATAGGTAATTGTTTGTTTGTTTTTGAAGAAAAAAATGTATATACTTATGTAGTTTGAAAACTTTATAAAAAAATTATAT
>CAIGQZ010032580.1:11047142-11102669 GCA_903798205.1 Danio tinwini
TATTATTATTATTATTATTATTATTATTATTATTATTATTATTATTAAATAATACACAAGACACATTTATTAAAATTACAAAACCATAATGAGCTAAATAGCACTATATATAACGAAAAAAATTACACTGCACAAACCTTGTTTAATAAAAAATAAATCTTCCATTTAATGTTTTATTTAAGGAAACACATGATTGTTGACAGTCTCCTTTTGAGTCTGTTTTTCTTTTTCTGATCAAAATATTTTGTTTTTGAAAAGCAAAATATAATAAAACAAATGTTGCCTTACACAAACAAAATAAATCCTTGACAACAGTCAATAGCCTGGAATGGACAAAAAAAAAATCAAACAAGGGATGTCTTTGGGGCTAGAATTTCTTCACCTTATTTAAAGGTCAACGCAGCAGAACTTCTGATTGAATCCTAGATTTAAGTTGCAATATTAATTTCTGCTTTCTGATTTTAATCAGTTTCCAGGTTTTTGTGAAGGAACAACAGAATGTTGACATTTTCCCCTTTAGCCGATTTCTTCTTTGACTGATCAACTCCCCTGCTTTAGAAAAAAAATCTCTCAGAAGGGACAGATGATGCATATAATATAATATTACAAAGAATCATAATGATTCCCACTCAGCATATTATGTTTAGAATTTGTGTGTGTGTGTGTGTGTGTGTGTGTGTGTGTGTGTGTGTGTGTGTTCATATGGACATATGTCAGATTTAATCTTAATATAATCTGGCTGTCTGTATTAAACTTGACTCGACTTTTTGTATTAAAATTATTCCTACTTGGTTCCTGGATAATGACCGGATTTCTTAAAGGATTCTGCCAAAAAACTCAGCCTCAAACAGGAAGATTGGGTTTGTGCCGCTGAAACCTGCTTGCCTCTTGATGAAATGCAAGAGCTGCATTTCATCATGCTCTTGAGGATGTTTTGCTTTTAGATGCTTTGTCATATTGGTGGTATTGCCACTGTGGTGAACAGTTTTGTAACAAGTATCACACGAAGCCTCTTCATTATTTACTGTAGTAAAATAACTCCTGATTATACTTTGTTTACGTTCAGTCATGATGACCACAGCTTCGCTCTTGAGTTTTACAACCTGCACTGGGTGTGTGTGGTGTCTGTACTACTGTGCCATGAGCTAACGCTGAACTATTAGCAGAGATACAGCAGAAGAATATTATAGTTCCCATTCGGGTTCCTATTTAAGTGAATATTTATATAATATGTGGCACTATAATTATTGAGATATTTTAAAATCTCTGATCACTCAGTAAGAAAACCCCCAGAAAAGATCGATACTTTAACTTAAAGGTGCTGTATGTAAGTTTTTAACTTTTATAAAGCATAAAAATACCATAATATGTGTGCAGATATTTAAGAAACATCCCAAGTAAACATACTTGTTTAACTGAAAAACAATGCTTAAGTCAGATATTCTGCTTTAAAAATGTTTTTTCCGTGCCGGAACGCTGTCTTTGTTTAGGTAAATTGAACCTGCACAATGCCAGTTTAGCCAATTATAATTCAGCACCCCGGGTTGCCTTGTTGGAAAACAGCGTATTTCATTCATTCATTCAGAAAGGCTCTGAAAGCATGCGTCTGTGACCGAAATGGACAGTATCAGACGTCAAAATGAGACCAATTCAGTTCCACATGAGGTTATTAATTAGCAAATGACATAAATGTTACAAACGTAAGCAGGTTACATTGTAACTGCGTGTCCTAACAACACGCTTTGTGACGAGATACTCAGTGATGAGCAGTTTGGCTGTTTTGCACCAGATGAAACACGGCAGAAATTTAAATACAGCCATTCAGAAGCACAGAATATGCACTCACTCACGAAAAGGTAAGGTTTATAATCTATTCAAACTCACACTGTTAGCATTTAGCACTGAATAAAAAACAAGGTTTACCTGAGGTGATCTGTCATAGGTTTCACATGTTCAGCTGTGATAAATAGAAGCCGTTTCTAATATATCAATTCGAGGTGCTGGTTAGGACCAAAACTCCATTTAATATGGAAAATATTCCCTCTGTCGCATGTCATTGCTTTTATTTAGAACACAGTTTAAATCACTCACTCCTGTACTCAATCTGGCAACCCAAGCTTGCGCTTTTTTTATCCAGGAGTGCAATACCTAGTTCAACCACTGGGTGTCAAATTACATATGGCACCTTTAAGGATCAATCCTTTAGATACATTCCCAGTATCGAAAATATCGATACTTCAGGATGGATCCGCCCATTCCTATTGGAGTGTTGGTCCTTCGGGGACTGGCACGTTTTCCCAACGTACTGTCGTATTAAAAAAATAAATTAATTAAATAAATAAAAAAAAAAAAAAATCGCTAGACTACCATTAGCTAGGTAAAAGCACATTTACGACCTCCAAATCCAAATTCGTACTAAATTATTATATATAATGTATAATATATAAAATTATTATATATAATGGTAATTAAAGGGCCTAGGGGACTTTGGAAGGTTGTGCCCTTGGTGATGCTTATGCGCTCACGCTATGCTTTGCAAACTTCACATTAGGGGAGTGTGACAGGCTTAGCTGCTGTGGTGTATTCCATACACTCTTCCATAGTGCCTTTCTCAAGACACAAGTTGAAGTTCCCATGAAGGGGAACGTCTCGGTTTCCAAACATTACCCTCATTCCCTCAATAGGGAACGGAGACGTGTCTCTAATGCCACAGCAGTTAGACGTCCCCAGCAGTTAGACGAGTGATTGGCTCTTCAGCAGGCAAAAATCTAAATGCTCCCTTCACAAGCGCCAGCTGATCTACTCAAATGCAAATCAAAATTTCTAAAAGATGAATAACCTAACCTGACCTAACTGTTTATAAATCTACTCAACCATCCCCCCCTTCCCATTAGTTTGCTATAAGGGAATGATTTGTAAATGAAAATACAAATCCCCCCCGTATTCCATTTCTTTTAGAAGAAAATCAACAGACGGAAATAAAAGTCCCAGGAACTTTTGATTCACACAGACTTTAAAGTTTGTAGCTGAGCTAAAGGGTTTCTTCTTCAATCTCACCTGCTGATGGCAAATGAGGCTGAGGAACTGTTGTGTGAGCAGGAACAGAAGGTGAGCCAACAGCAGACTGATGCAGATGTTGATTCGGGCCACATTATTCACTCCAGGACTCCACTTACAAAAAGCAAAGGTCAACAAGGCCAAACTGAAGAACAGCAGCCCCACGATCACACACACCACATTCAGTAGATTCAGCAGAGAGTCGCTCTGAGGAAACATGTCAGAGAACAAGAGTGCCAAATTCAATTCATTTCAATTTTAAAACCTTATTGTCTATCCCAGTGCTTAATTTGTAAATTTTGAGGTCCCAGAACAGATCGGGCATGTTACCCGAGCCTGGAGAGGTGTCACGCACAAAAGAGAGGGAGGTGGGCGGGTGAGGGGAGGCTTTTGGCAGTTGGTGGCACAAATTAAGCCCTGGTCTATCCCCAATGGGGTTTGAAAATTATTGTAAGGCAAAGACTTACACACAACAATACATAATTAATAGAAAAATAAAATTAAAATACAAAACAACAAAAAATACATTTACAAATGTCTTTTTAAGATCCTATTTAAAATCAACAGTTGCGGTTGAAAATTATTTTTTCTTATACTTGGTCTTTTTCACAAGTCTTTTTATATATTCTGTCAGGTAGAAGTAACTGAAAGGAACCATGTAGCAGAGTCTTCTGCAATAATGGAAGCTTTTTCAACAGTGTCTGGATTTGCAAGCTGACACTGCATATCTCAGACATGCAATGTCAGACACAATGCACTCAATGGAGCTGGTGACGTCACTGTGAGGGTTAGGGGTGGGGTTAGGTGAGCACATTAAAAGCATTGCATGCAGCTTGCAACTGCAACGCGTCTGCTTCAAGAAACCTCTCAGCTTTAAAAAAAAAAAATCCCTAAAATAAGGTGTTACTTCTAGGCCCAAGAAAGTGAGCTGCTGTGTGGAGATCTCAATGCTAGAACAGGGTCCATAACTGACTGTACCACAGTGGGAATAAGTACATATTTGCACAGAGTTATCAACAAAACAGTGTAAATGTCTCTAGGAATAACTCTGATGCCCAAATAAATAAGAACGGAAAGCTCCGACTTGAGCTCTGTCGAAGCCTCTGTCTGTATCTGGTCAATGGCAGGGTGACAGGAGACTCTCTGGGCAGCTACACCTACAGCTCATTTCTCGGTAGCTTATCAGTTGACAACCTGATCACAGATTTTAATCTGTTCTCTTTCAGCGCATTCACTGTTAAACCACTAACACTTCTATCCAAAGGTGGAAGTCACACATGTGCAAGTCTCAAGTCATAACCTTTAAGTCTCAAGCAAGTCCAGTCAATTTTTGTCAGACTCAAGTGAAGTCACTGCTAATTTCAAGTCACGTCAAGTCGTAGCTTAGTCTAGCAAGTCACTTTCAAGTCAATCAAATTATATATATATATATATATATATTTGATTAAACTTAACCCCTAACATGTCAAAAACTCAAAAGCATATGCATACAATACTATCAGTGCTTCCCACAGGTTTGAAATATACTTGTGGTAGTAGCCAGATTGAAAAACGCTATTTACCCACATCACATAAATAGTTCTATGCGACAAACAAAACATAATTTAACTTTTAACAATAATTTGATTTATTATGACACTATTATACACAGTTTCTTTTTAAAGGGTTAAAGTAAAAAAAAAACACTGTTAAAATAAAAACAGAAATCCACTATCTTACTTTTATGCTATTCTGGCCATGTGCACCCGCTGACAGATCAAATCTGTTCTCTCTCCTTTAAGTTCAAAGCAAACTTGAATGCCAAAGCATTTTAGATATGTATAAATAGCCTATGTATTGTAGCCTAATGGCATCATCAAATTAATAAAATATACAGCAAACAAGAAATAAATACTAGAAAAAGGAATAAAAGCAGACAATATCTCTAAAAATGGTCATATTTACAAGATTAAAATGTGTAGATTATTTAAACAAGGCAAATGCATTGCTTAACTATTACTAATTCTGTAGGTATATTTTGCAGCCAGTTTAGACCAGCCATTTCGTCCTCTCTGAGTCGTTTAGATTTAAGAATGAAGTATTTCATCATGTTTCTCTTACTGTGTGCACAGTCAGCTGTAAAGCCAAGCAAAAGTAACGTTAGGCTTAAGTAAAAAGATAATGCAAAAACGCATACGATTAATGAACGACAGCTTTAGAAAACAAACACCGAATCCCAGACATTTTAGGACATTTAGAAACCCGATTGGACAAATTTTTTTAAGAGCCAAAAAGGCATGTCTCTGTGGGTCTGCAGTGCGGGGATGCTGACCGGTCAGTTTATGCGTGCACAGAACGAAACAAGTAAATGAGAGGATTTTGGTTTGGTTTGGCTATATTAGATCTTTGGTTTAGTTTGGTTATATTAGGCGGATACGAAATAGTGTAGAAGAAAGATAATAACAGTAAAAAAAAAACATGTCACTGAATATACTAGGTAAAAGTAAAAGCCCAAGTAAAAGTCTGCACTGACAGGACTACACAAATAATGAACATTAATGAAAATTAATGAACATACAAACATAAACAAAAAAAAAAAAACAAAAAAAAGGAGAAAGACAAGGATATCAGTAGACAAGTATAGCAGCAAAAGTCAGAGAAAATTAATTAAATAAATAAATAAACAAACATACAAACAGAATACAAAAATCGTAATACACAAAAGAAGTTATGCTGTAATTGAGTAAAGTCACACATATTATGAAAATACATAAGAGGTGTTCAGAGAGTCAGAGGTTCATTAGAGGCATCCATATTTTTTGAAAGACATCCCTTTTGTTTCTTAAGTAGTATGTATATTGTTCCAAGAGCATTGTTTCATTTAAGAGTTGTATGAATAGTTCAAATGTTGGAGGCCTTGTTGGTTCCAGTTGAGCAAAATGCATTTCTTTGCTAGAGAGGAGATGATGCCGAGTTTCTTTATTAAAGTAGGATCAAGTGTCTTTTTCAGTTCTGTACCAAAGAGGTATAGTGTTGGTGTGTTGTCCAATGGAATTTGCAAAGCCTTGGCTGTAAAGTCTTGTACTGGTTTCCAGAAAATTTGAAGCTTTTTGCATTCCCAAAAAACATGCATGATTGATCCTGAATAGGTTTTACATCTGTGACACCTGGATGATAAATTGGGGTACATTTTGCTCAAACAAAGTGCAGTCAGATACATCCTATGCATACATTTATAATTTTGTTCAACTATTTTGTTATTGGAGAGGGGAATGAGAGTATTCTGGCATATAGTCTCCCACTGATCGTCATTAAAATTATATTCCAAATCTCTTTGCCACATGTTTTAAGTGATCCCAGTGAAGAGTTGTAATATTCTAATAGTGCAGAATATATCTCAGAGATCTTTCCTTTTAAAGATTCAGAATTCACCAAAATCTCCTCTATATTGGAGAGCTTTAGGGATAGTTGACCTCTCTTTTCATGACTAATTATAAAATGGTGAGTTTGCAGATATTTATAAAACTCCTGTCTTGGTATCTTGAACTCTTGCCTTAGGTCAGAGAAGGATTTAAGGGTACAATTAATAAACAGATCTCCAAACTGACATATACCGTGTTTCTTCCACTTTACAAACAAAGATTTCCTAAGTGAGGGTGGCAAATCTGGATTAGGGGACAGAGGAGCTAACATAGATATTCTAGCAGAGGAGCCACAAAACCTTTTTGCATCTTGCCAGGCCCGAAGAATGTTGTAGATAACATAGGTTCTTTTCACTGGGGGTAATTTTTCCATATCGTTAATGAAAGGAAGAGATATCGGAGGTATAGGTGAGCATAGAGCTTCTTCAATATCTGTCCAGTGAGCAGTTCTTAATGATCGTATCCAACCAATCATCCCTTTTATCTGTGCAGCCCAATAACTGTGAGTCAGGAAGACGTAACCCTCCTTTCTCTTTAGTGTTAGTTAGTGTTTTAAAAGATATTCTGGGTGCAGAGTTCTTCCAGATAAAAGAGTTTATCAGTTTGTTTACAGTTTTGAATAAGTATTTATTTAAGTAAAAGGGCAATGATTGAAATAAAAAATAAAATCTTGGTAATGTATTCATTTTTATTATGTTTATTCTTTCAAGCAATGAAATGGGGAGCAAATTCCAATGTTCCAAGTCCTCCTTAATCTTTTTGATAAGTGGGAGGTAGTTTATGTAAAATAAATCTTTGAGATTAGGAGAGACATTCACCCCTAAATATTTAAATCCAGTTTGAGACCAGGTGAAGGGTGAAATGATCCTTAGCTTATTAGAGATTGGCATGTTCATTAAAAATGCATTAGACTTTGATAGAGTAATTCTGTAACCTGATATTCTTCCAAATTTATTTATCAGATCTAGTGCTGCTGGTACTGAATTTTCTGGATTATTTAAGTACAGGATTATATCGTCGGTGTATAGTGAAATTCTGTTTTCTATTTTATCAATACAAATCCCTGAAATTTTACTACTGAGCCGTATGGCCTCTGCAAATGGTTTGATAGCTAAATTAAATAAAAATGGGGACAGGGGACATCCCTGCCGACATCCTCTATGCAGACCAAGTTTTTCAGACAAAGTCCCATTTACACATATTTGAGCTTGCGGATTGCTATACATAGACTTTATCCACCCAAGACATCTATCGCCAATATTGAATTTCTTTAGAACTGAGAATAGGTATGGCCACTCTACCCTGTCAAACACTTGTTCAGCGTCCAGGGAAATTATTAATGCTGGTTGTTTATACAGGGCCAAGTGGTCAATTATATTTAATAATCGTCTAACAAAAGTTACCTAATTTTAATCTTGCCTGGCTTTCCCTCTGACATGGAAAAACAATATCCCAAGTTATCCACTTAAAAAACCAACTCAAGTCAGGAATTGGTTGCAGTGCTTTATTCATAACAGTACTAACAGTACCTATCTTTCGGACCAATCTGAGAATCGATTAGCTGTTAACACTGCGCATGCGTGACTTTTGTTTTTTATTTTTTATTTTTAAGGCACAATATATAACGAATGGTTATGTATTTAACAAAAACAAGTTATTTCGAGTCATTTAACTCAATTCCAAGTCAAGTCTCAAGCCATGACAGTCAAGTCAAGTCGAGTCTTTTTGGATATTTTTCAAAAAGTCTCAGGTACTAAATTTTGTAACTTAAGTCTGACTGAAGTCCCCCATCTCTGCCTCTATCAGATCACAGATAAATTACACTTTATATAAAAAGGAACAAAAATACTAATATACTGTATTTTCACAATCGGCTGCACGGTGGCGCAGTGGGTAGCACGTTCACGTCACAGCAAGAAGGTTGCTGGTTCGAGTCTCGGCTGGGTCAGTTGGCATTTCAGTGTGGAGTTTGCAAGTTCTCCCCATGTTCGTGTGGGTTTCCTCCGGGTGCTCTGTTTTCCGAAAAACATGTGGTACAGGTGAATTGGGTAGGCTAAATTGTCCGTAGTATATGTGTGTAAATGAGTGTGTATGGATGTTTCCCAGTGATGGGTTGCAGCTAAAAAAGTTATCCACTGCGTAAAGCATATGCTGGATAAGTTGACGGTTTATTCAGCTTTGGCGACCCCAGATTAATAAAGGGACTAAGCTGAAAGGAAAATGAATGAATGGATTTTCACATCTAGTAAATTGTATAACGTTGTAAGGATAGCTAAGTCTCTCCATAATATCAAACCCTGAGACCTGTTGTGAACATTCTATGAGATGAGACCATGAGAATTGTCAGGCGCTAAAACAATAAACTTTCTGATCTGAGAAGAAGATCAAGAAACCAGCTGTTCAATGGTTCTATTCAAATCATCCTGAGACTGTTGACAATACAAGCATGGGCTGGAAACACAGAGCAACACCTCACTAGGTGGGAATGCAAGAAAGTTCACTCTTCTTTCACTCCAAGCCCCCCTTCTTGACCTTAAAGTTACCTTCTCCATCAGAGCAGATCATTCACATTTCACATAAAATGTCCAAGGTTTTAATACGGTGTCTCTTGCAGCCCTGTATTCATGTTTGGTATTATTCTAATTGCCTCTGTGTGATTGGTAAAATGGTCTTAATTACTCTGTAATATTTCACTTGTATATGTTGATTTGGTTTTTGGCTTTGATAAAATCTTTGCCAGATGCTCCCCCATAGAGATGGGTAACACCTTAAACTCATTTCCAGGCAAGGAAGCTTTTGTCGTCTTGAATTAACAGCTGTTTGTTCTAAGATAAGTATATAATGGCTCATTTCCACTGACTGGTACAGTACAGTACGGTACGGGTCGCTACGGGTCACTTTAATCAGGCTTGCGTTTCTACTGCTAAAAGGGTACCAGTGGTACTCTTTTGGTGGGCGTGGTGTACGACAGAAAGTTGTTGTCGACATAATTTTCGCTCAAGAAAATGTCTAAAGTAAAGCTGTACGGGTCACTCACATATTATATGAGAAGCACTTCTCACTAAACAGATGCTTTACACACATAAATACTTCTGTAAAAATGTTTATTACTAACTTTTCTATAAACATGAGTTGATTATAACTGCACATTAATGACAGTGCGAAAAAGCCCACTGTAACGTCTGCAATTATATAAAATAAATAAATAAATGCAACATATATAAACAAATACAGACCCTTAGAGTCTCTGATATGTTACCACTTACAGAAAAACTACACACAGCATACATTTAGTCCTTATTTAGGTTCAAAACAGCAGGAAATAGAGCCCAGGCATAGTCAGTGCAAACCTCTCATGATTATCATGATGTCTGTAATCTTCAGCAGCACGTGTAGCCTCTTGTTAGAAAGTAATTCCATCATTCTGAGTTCATAATAGTCCAAAAGGTGATAATAATAGTTAAACATGGCAGTTTGTTCACGTTTGTTGAAAAATAATGTGCTCCTTTTTTTCCGGTTTCTCCTTTTGTTTTTTCGCACGTCATTTGTTTGTCAGTTTCTGACAGGATAAGGTTTCTAAAGCACCTCAATAATCAAGCACATGTTATTATCATCCGCTCAAGAAGTTTGTTATTTCAAATATAGACGCGCAAGCAAGCACAAGCAAGAAAGCAAAACCCAATCGTGCTTCAGACTGGCTCGTAAAAACCTACGGGGCACAGGGTAAAATCTGCTCTTCTTTTTGGCTTTGTGGCTGTTTATCAAGACGATGACAAGGTTTGTTTGAGCCCAGATCGAACAGGGCTCGTTATTATATGTATATATAGTCTCTCGGCTGTGTATGAAAACATGGCGGCTTCTTTGTTTTTATTCTGGCTTCCTCGTAACGTATCTCTGTAAACCAATAGTGTTCAGCTGCGCGTATAGCTCCACCTTTCTGTATCGTTTATCGTGTTTGGTACCTTTTCGAAAGAGTGCGGAAAAAGGGGTACGGTACGGTACGGTTAGGTTCGGTACGCATTTTGACAGTGGAAACGGCCATAAAAGCCTCCTGAACCGTACCGTACCACTCAGTGGAAACAGGCCATAAGGGAATGGTGTGAGATAAAGTCATTGGAATCTTGTAGCCAGGATACCCCGTTGCGGTGTTTGAATAGACTTATATGCTACAACGTACTTTATACATTTATAACGCTTAGATTTATCTTTAAGTAATCAATGTAGTACGTTTCTGAATTAGCTTTTTATTCTTTGATTCTGTAAATTGGCACGATACACTTTCATCTGGAAAATAAAGTGTTAAGTTTTGATTCATTAATTTCAAATCTTTTATATCCAGTAGATTAAGTAGCTACCATGCATTTAACTGTACGGAGCCATTTTAGCATGACAGCATGAAGATCGCTTAATCATCTAATCACTGATTTTATCTTTTAGGATGAGTGAGCAGTTGGCAACCAGACTATTTGAGTATTAGTTAACCCTACATCCTCTGACTAACGTCAGAGTGTCGAGATAATGTCCGTGAGCAGACACACTTTTTTTTAATATAAAATTTATAAATGCTTTGCAAATACATTTGTAACATTTGTTATGCCAATATAGTAATTATTAAATTGAATTGAATTGAGAGAAAGAGAAAGCTAGAGAGAGATAGTTAAATGTGGCTGTAATATTAAATGTTTAATTTAGTATTTTAATTTAGTTCATTTTTTTTCACAACAAGGGGCAGTGTACATTAACATTTCTCAAGAACATAAATGTACCCAAATTAGCTCAAGACTAGTTTATATTGCTTGTCCCTTTGCCAGATGTTATAAGCCTATAAACCAATAAAAAATTAATTTCAAATTATAAACAAAAAACTCAAAACCTAATTGTTGATAAGTCTTTTTAAAACATGCTCTTCAAAGCTCACTGGACATGTTCTCGTACCTCTGCTGGATGGCTGCTGGTTTGCATGATGAGAGCGAATGTGGACAGATGAACACAGGAACACACCGTAAAGCTGCTGTTGGTGTTTAACACAGAACAACCATCTACAATCCACTCGCTGATTTTCCAGTACACACAGTGCATAGAACCACTGGAGTCAAACTCCTGAAAGAACAACCAACAAGAAAATATGATAAGTGAATATTAGATGTTTTCAGCTGCTTAGAAACACATTTTTGTCTCTCACTCTGATGTGTCTGAAGGTGAAGTTGACTGGTTTGCTGAGTGCAGTGTTGGTAGTTTTGGGAAGAGTCACTGAGATCACAGAGGACATCATGGTGTTAACTGTATCATTTGTTGAGTTGAAGAAGTCAGCCTTCAGTAGATTCTCCATTGCGTTGTAACCCAAAAAAATCACAGCAGCTGATCATTTGGGACAGAAACAGATGCATAAATGCAAACAACAATAAAAAAGCTGTAAAGCAGGGGTGCCCAATCCTGTTCATGGAGATCTTTCTTCCTACTTTCTTCATGGAGATCTTTCTTCCTTCTCCCTTATAATCAAGTGCTCCATTAGGTCAACACGAATACGGGTATTTTGAAAAGCACATTTTTTTCCAATGCAGTTTTGCTGGTTGTCCACACAAAAACACAAACTTCTGAAAACTCTGGCCAGGTTGAAAGTTTTCATAAACTCCGGGTACAGTGTAGTCGTGTGGTTTCGCCTCATGCCTTCATGACCTTTCTCCTTTCTGATTGTCCAACACACTGAGGGTGGTGCGGCACAAGATTTTGATGGATGAATTTGGGTGCAGGCAATAAGGTCCTTGTGTATGTGTGGGTTGTAGAAGAATACAATTACTCGGGGTGACTCACAAAATAGAAATATCTTAAAATGTATTTACTAAATACAATTTACCTGTTATTTTCCTACTGCATTAAAGCAACATGAATGACTAAAAATTACTTACAGATTATTTTAAGGCCTACATTTCTAATTAGTTAATTTTTTTTAGCTATATATTAAAAATCATTTTATTTTTATTTATTGAGAAATAAGGATAATTTGTGTTCAGTGTTTGGAATGGTTTTCCATTATTTCAAACTGCTCTGTCTGTGGTTCTATGCTCTGAAAAGCTCCCCATTTGTGTCCATGTTCATTATTCTATTTAATTAAACTCAAATAAAAAAAAACAACCTATTTTTTTCAATTAATATCCAAAAGGAAAGCACATGAAACAAATAACAGAGTAACTGGAAGAAGCAGTGAAAATAAAACTACTTAGGCCTATATGGTTACCTGCGGGCTTTTGTGGGTGGGAGTGGGATAATATATTATAATATATAACAACAATATATAAAAATAGTAATATAAGTAATATAAAATAATACATATTATAATCAAATATATATAATATATTTTTGTGGCAACATTCACACCACATGTAAATGGTGGAAAATTCTGCACGCTTTCAGCAAATGCATTGCGTATTCAGCATTGCTTGCACAGCGGGATGGTAAAAAGTCTAGCGCTATTTTGGGATTTCCGCCTGGATTTTGCCTACCCACATTTAAAAGCTTCCCAAATCCACATGCAGAGGTGTAAATGCAAAAATTTGGTATCATTTTAAAGAAAACCCTTAGAATTTTCATAAAACACTATTGAAAGTATTTAAAATAACTGTATATGTTGTCTGTGTTATAATAAACACATAAAAAAGAGGGGCTTTTTGTATTTTTTTTTATAAACTCAAATTTGAAAGTGTACCTTTTAGGTTCTGTGTGGTCTATGTAGCTGTAAATGATTTTGGTGGTTCCTGCACATGTGTGTAATCAGAGAAAAAAAGAAAAATGTCTCTACCATAATCTATGCAAAAGTTATTGTGTTCCAACTGATGAGAGGTGCTATACCATTTTTTTTAATGTATTTTCCGCCTACCAAATTTTGAAAGCCTTCCATATCCAAATGCATTGCTATAAATGAAAAATTCCAGTGTAATATAATAGAAAACCCTTTGAATTTACATAAGAAACTGCTGAAAGTAATAAATAATATATTATATTATATATATATATATATATATATATATATTTATTTTTTTCTGTTTTATTATGAACCACTTCAACATTGGGCGATTTTTTTTTCTAAAATGCTTTTTTGAAAGGGTGTAGTTTATCTGTTTTGAGATTTTAGCTTTTCCAGACAGTTCTGCTTGAAACCAGCAGAGGGCAGCAAACACGGAAAAATAATTTTATGTCTATCATGTTTTCTTACCAAGCTATTGCAATTCAAGTGAATACTGGGAACAAAGCTTTTTAATCATTCATGTTAAATAGTACATATTTGCTTCTGCTTAGTTTTAGATGATAATAACTATAGGAACATGAGTTTACATTACTTATTTTATCTCCTTTGCATTTTAGGCATCATAACATTATATTAAAATTAGTCAATGACTATAAGATATGAAAATAAACCAATGTTCAATACCCAGCTCGGGTATCCAGTATACTGTGTATTTAAGTGTAAATAACTTTTGTACAGTAAAATAAAAACCGAAGAGATGTATATGTGCATAAAATATAGCTTCTACACTCAAACGGTGCCACTTCCGGGGTGTTGCGCAACCCGCGGCCTTTAAAAATTAAAGGGGAAGTCGATGACGTCACCGGACCTGCCACCGGGTCCGCAGAGTTTGACTGGTTATGGGTGGGAGTGGGATAGTATAATATATAACAACAATATATAAAAATAGTGAGTAATATAAAATAATACATAATATAATCAAATATATATAATATATTTTTGTGGCAACATTCACACCACATGTAAATGGTGGAAAATTCTGCACGCTTCAGCATTGCTTGCACAGTGGGATGGTAATCATCCTCGGTTCTCACATTTGCATTGATATGTATGAAATTTCCTTGCGAAGATAATTAATGCCCTGTTTGATGTGAACCCTGCATAAAAGTGTCACCTCCAACTGTTGGTTTGGTGCACTCTTAACATGCATTCTGCATTTTCATGTAGACGGAAAAAAAGGAAAGCAGGGAAAACTGTTTAGAAAATTACCCATGTACGTGTGTACATGACCTTAGTAGGTTTTGTTGTGTTTGATTATGGTTGGAGCGGAATTCTGCAGGAAGGTAAATCTCCAGGAACCGGATTGGGCATCCCTGATGTAAAGTGTATTTGATACATATTTATGAACTTTTCTTCCTATTATTTCACACAGTACTTCACATACTTGTTCCGTTGTTGTTCTTGGCGATGCCAATGAGATCGATGTCAATAGAGCAGTTTGTTGTGTGTAGTCGAGGAATTTTATCTAAAGTAACATGTGGTCCAACCATAAAGACTCGTCCCTCTGATTAAAAACAAACAAGCAGTTAACTTTAAATCTAGTATTTTTTTAGATATTTATCTTGTCAATCAATAAATAAAAATGTCTATTTCTGGTCTCAGAACCTCAAAACCTCAAGGTTTTACATTGGACATGTTTGGCACTGCAACAATAAATATTTTCAAGGAAAAATCAAATGGTGAATCACATTATAATAAATCTAAATAAATATTTTTAAAGAAGCCTGAGTCACGTTTTTAGTTGTTTGCCACCTTTGATTTACCACTTCTCATAATAAATAATAATACCTATTATTCATCTTTTGAAAGAAATAACAGTGCTTTCAACTTACCTACACCAGCAAGAGTAAAACTGACATTGGCACTTGTGTTTGTTGGCTTCACTAATGTAGACATGAGTTCCTCATTGTTTTTTATCACACGGTTTCCATATGAGGTCAGTTCATTTTTGTTGGCTGCTGATGATGAGTCTGAAATATTTACTGTAGCATCGAGGACTATATTTAAAAGGCTGGTGACCGTCTAAAATATTCATCAAATAAATAAAGTTACATTCACAGTAAACGTCACGAGAGCCAATAAGACAAAAATATGTAAATCAATATGTAATTGACACAGATTTGATTGTTTTCTTATTTGTCTTTTCAAGGCTTACATTTAAAGGAAGCTCTTCATCTTTAATGTTCTCGGTCTGCTCAAGAAGATTTTCAAGACAAACTTTAGCAGTATGATTCTGAAATTACAATAGCAAATGCAGAATTTGATCATTTTGGTAATGTTTACATATTAAGGAGCAGGGGCCTCATGTATCATGTATCAAAAACTGCGTACGCCAGATTTCACGCTGGCATTAACGTGACAATGTGCGTTGGTCTGCGCCAACTTCATGTCTGGCGTACATGTATTTTTTTGTGTGTGTGTTTTTTTTTCCATTGGCGACTCCTAGAGGCAATTATGTTAAATTGCACACTACAAAGTATCACATTAACAAAGTATCCTGGCAACTGTTTGAGAGACCATTTGGGGCTAAACCAGTCGTCTTTGAGCCGTGCAATGCCAGCTGTATGGAATGGAATTATCCGCTTGTCTAGCAGGTATATAAGGTTTCCATACCATGCAGTTGACCAGCCAAACATTAAAGCCCAATTTACAGCGATCGCGGGTTTTCCTAATGTAATCGGAGCAATCGACTGCACGCACATTGCTATAAAGGCGTCATCTGCAGACGAATTTGCATACGTGAATCTGTAACATTTTCATTTGTTGGGGGGTTGGGGGAATCTCCTCATCCACCACCAGTGTGCAGCATCCACCTGGATGACGCGACGGCAGCCATTTTGCGCCAGACCACACACCAGCTGATTGGTGGAGAGGAGACAGAGTGATGAAGCCAATTATGATATGGGGAGGGTTAGGAGGCCATGATGGACAGAGGCCAGTGGGCAGATTTGGCCAGGATGCCGGGGTTAAACCCCTACTCTTTTTCGAAGGACATTCTGGGATTTTTTTATGACCACAGAGAGTCAAGACCTCAGTTTAACGTCTCATCCGAAAAACGGATGTTTAATCCAGATATGTGTTGCTCAAATATGCTTAACAAATATTGTGGCAAGGTGGCCTTGGTAAACCCATGATTAATTCATCCTCACAAACAGCATGGTTGGGGATGAGGCTCCAAGGCACTCGGTCAGTTGTAGAGCGGGCGATTGGGCAGCTGAAATGTCGGTGGCGCTGCCTGGATAAGAGCGGAGGGGTGCTGCTATACCGCCCTAACAAGTTTTCCTCTAATACGTCTGTGTTTCCCACAGACAAGGATACTACTCCAGATAGTAAAGTGTCACCCACAATTGTGGCAACTCTCTCCTCAATGGATGTTGATGCAGCATCCCCTGTTCCCCTGCCTGTTCGGTCCACATTTTGACAATGCACCGCTGTTCTCCTCTTAACCTGTACCTTTACACAGTCAAAATTTTTTTTATTCACTCACAGTGCGATGTTCAGACCCCACTGTGTTAATTGCGTCAGCTAAACTCTCCCACTCTATTTTTTTTTCTTTTGTTATTGTTCCCGGGGGACAAACTTGCAAATAACACAGTTTTTCTCTGGTCTACCTGCAATAGGAGCACCTCCAATTTACATTCTGTAAAGTTTCTCTTCTTGCTTGCTTTTGCCATTGCTTTTTTGCTTGGTTTTTGCTAAAGTGGACTCATTACCATATTTATACAGGGGAGGAGACAGGGAGGGGTTTTGCGCACATGCATGTGTGCTCAGTTTCACATTAATTTGAATGTACAAAGAGAATATGCATGGGATTCTGCATATGCATTGTTTCATACATCTTATTTTTTTTACTGCGTACGCACATTTACAGCTTTGTCCGTATGTAACGGAGGCCAGCTAGTAAACGTGCCGGTAAACCTCACTCCTCTGACCTCTAAAGGTGCTTTAGCGACAGACGCTAGAGGCCATGGTCTTTAGCCTCCTTGGTAGAGTAACCGACTCCCATGCGGAAGGTCGCCAGGTTGATACCAGCTCGGAGCAGGTTGGGTGGCGTAGGACTGGCGGGGTTACATTGGTGCCGTGACCCGGATGGGAGTGAGGTTTAGGGGGGTGAGTGTAACGGAGGCCAGCTAGTAAGTGCTGTGTAGGTAAACCTCACTCCTCTGACCTCTAAAGGTGCTCTAGCGACAGACGCTAGAGGCCATGGTCTTTAGCCTCCTTGGTAGAGTAACCGTCTCCCATGTGGAAGGTCGCCAGTTCGATACCAGCTCAAAGTGGGTTGGGTGGCGTAGGACTGGCGGGGTTACATGTACGCGATGTTTTAGTATGAATTCAACACACGTCTTTGTACATGAGGCCCCAGGTCATTTGATAGGTCAAGTATCTTATTGGCAGTTTGTAATTTGGCTCTAACTTAAACCAAAGTGTTACTTTAAATACATATTATGAAAAATGTACAAAGTTTTCTGACCTAAACCTAAATCTAAATCTTTTGTAGGGAACTCCAACATATTATTAGGACACTTTAAGATACCATATGATCTGCTCGTTAATAACAGAGAGTTGTGCAAAAACCATAAAGAATAAATAGAAAAGCACAGTCATATTTCACATCATTAAACATGTTCATAATGAATATCTTTTGCACTGCTCTTGCACTAATTCAACTTACTGTGCATCCTTCCTGCGGTGCTATTTTAAAATCTGCAATTAGAGAAATCAACATGAAGACAATAATAAAATAAAACAATAAAGCCGCTACTGGCGGTCAACACAGTCCAAACACAGCCCTTTGCATAACTGGTGTTGAAAATAAATCAATATTGACATGAAAGAACTGTGCCAATCAAACTCATATTAAAGTCTTGAAAAATTAAAATTAAACGTTAAACAATTGGCTTTAACAACCATTTTTTTGTGTGTGATTAACATTCTATTTACACTCAATTACCATTGACATTTCTGTCCAAATAATAATAACAATAAATCTGAACACATACAAGTCATACAACTTTGGTGCTTGCACCCCTAAAACGTTACCTACAAGGATGCTGTTAAGTTCACTTAAAGAAAACATTTACAAGTAGCAGAAAAAGTTATGAATAAAGTAGTTTACTAAGAGTATACTTCCAAGTGTACTTTCACAAACTACAAAATGTGTTCACTTATAGTAAAGTTGAAGTGTATATGAAAATGTAGCCAGAAATATGGGCCAGAATCTTTATTTTTTTAATGTGTTAAGGCCCCTCAAACTCTTGACTTAATAACATTTTCCTTGATTTAACTTTGTTTTGTAAGTTGAATGTGGTAACTTTGTTCAACAGTATCAAACTAAATTTCATAGCAATTTTATATAATTACTGCATAAAAATAAAGACTTGGATTTATTTAAGTAATAAATTAGACTGACACAAATTCCAGTTTCTTACCATCACACTGAACTCCTTGTCCTACAATAAATGTCTCATTTCCATTGTTGGGAGTGTAGCCAGTTCTACATAAGCAGGCATAACTTCCTCGATAATTGACACATTCTGCATTTGGACCACAATTAATGCTGGTATTCACACATTCATTGATGTCTGAAATAAGATGAATAGAGAATTAGATGTTGTTTCTACCACATGAAATACATCACATCACATTCATTGCATGTGCTTGCTTAAAATGACTATGTTGAGTAACATAACACCAATTCCAACAGTTGGTATGTTGTGTAAAACGCAATAAAATCAGGAATAGGTCATTTGCTAATTCTCTTTAATCTTTATTTATTCAACCAACATACAAAGAAACAGTTTGTCATTTTGCATTTTGCATATATTAACAAAGTATTTGTTTTTGATGGCTGCAAAATGCTCAAAAAAGTTGAACAGAGGTATCCCTAGCAAAAAAGTGTAATATTAGCATACTGCTTTTAGACTAAAAACAAGAAAGTATATTTTCAGTGCACTACTCTAAAAATGTACTTCCTTTATGAAAAAACAAACATTAATTTAAGTGTATACAGTTAGTTTATTTCTTTTTAACAAAAAAAATTATACTTCTCAGAAAAAAAATCAACTTTGCACTTAAATATGCCTACTACTTGAGTTATACTGACAGAAATGTTTTAGTATACCTGGCTTATACTTGTTCATTGACTTGTTCAATATAGCTAAACGGTAATATTACATATTCTAAGCATAGTTGGCTTGTAGTTTTTTACTTACTTACTGAGTGGCCTATTAAATATTTTTTTCACATAATGTTAAATATTCCCCCAGTTTCAGAGAAAAGGCTTAAGATTAGTACACCAGTGTCACTGTTTTGTCTCAGTTTCACAGAAGTAATTTGTTTCTCTATTTAGTTTTTCAATAAAATCTGCTTAAATGCTTTAATTGAACTAAGACCAACCCTAGTGAAAAAATCTCTGTCATGAAAACTTAACATTACCAAGACAACATCTGACCAACATAACTTGTCATGAATCTGTTATAAACATGTTTGTCATGGGTATATTTTAAATGAACAAGTATAGGACTTTTTTGCGTGTATTTTTAGTGTATTTTTGCAGCCATTAAAATACATTTAAATTTAGCAGTGAAAATGCTGAAAATATATTTTTGGTTCTTTTTGGTAATTAAATGCAAGTTAAAGAGAATTGACAAATCAAAGATTCTTGATTTTGTTGCATTTTACAAAGTGTCCTGACTTTTCTAGAATTGCTGCTGTATATTTTATACACAGAGTATTATCATTTACTTTGTCTAATTTTGGTCCTCCAATGAAAATATTTAAGTGATCACAGGTAATCATCCTGAAAGAATTAATGTTTATTATGAAACAGTTGAATGAATGATTCAGTGACTCACATTGTTGCCAATGTAATGCAAATTTAATTATGTAATTTCTTCCCCCAACACTAATGCAAAGGCATTACTGTTGAGGGTTTTGTTCTGTAGTTTTTGGGAAAAAAGGAAAGATCTATAAACATATTCAATATTTAGAAACTAAAATAAAGAAACTAAAACCAGCAACTGCTCATAGTTAAAATGGTCATGGTTTGATCCATGGTTCGATATAAAGTCATGAAGCAAAACTTTTTTACTTATCAACACACTGAACTCCTAGTTCTGCTAAAAAAAAAAAGTTTTCTTTCCATTGCTGGAAATGAAGCCAGATTTACATGTGCAATAATAACCTCCTTTAGTATACACACATATTGCATTAGAGCCACAATCAGGGTTTTCCTCACATTCATTGAAGTCTGAAATGAAATTCAGATTCAAATGCTGTTTCTGCTGCTGATCATGTGAATAGATCATGTCATGCTTTCTTTACTTTTGCACTAAATTCCATTATTTTGAGTAAAATTAACTGTTGGTAATACTACTACTACTACTACTACTACTACTACTACTACTAATAGTAATAATATCAACAATAAAATAATAATAATAATAAAAATAATTATGTTTCCTGCAACTTTGGTGCTTGGAGCTCAAAAATCAACTACAGGAATGGTGTTAGGTTCACTTAAATAAATCATAAGCAAAAAAGTTTTGAATAAAGTAGTATACTGAAATTATACTTAAACGTTAACTTTCACAAACTACAAAAGAAGAAAACAGTATATAGGTATGCAGTTCATGAAACAAAGTTACTTGCAATCCAATCAGAACTGCCGGATTACACAGGACCACTTCACAATGCTTAATTTGTAAATTGTGAGGTCCTGAAACAGATATGGGTAACGGATCCGGTATCACGGACAAAAGTGAATAGTGGGGTGGGGGGTAGGATGGAGGTGTTTGTTGTGGACGGAAGTGAAGAGAGTTGGGCAGTCACAGAAGAAAGGGAAGAGCAGAAGAGCTGGGTGGGGGTCATACCCGTCAACCCTCCAGTTTTTTCCGGGATTCTCCCATATTTTACACTATCCCGCTATCATCCCGTAAAGGTATTTTCCCGTATTTCTCCCGTATTTTTTTAGTTTTTCTCTGAAGGGTGGCAATAAACATTAAAGAGCAGAGCCTCCCTATACACAACACATACCGCCAAACCACTATGGGCCACCCTTTGCTCTTAAATATGAGTCTGTTCTGTGCTTTCGTTTTGTTTAGGCATGACACTTTGAAATAAATATAAAAATGGCAGGATTCCCTTTCCTTTTATTACAGGTGCCATCTCCCCTTCATATGCAATCATCAAAACAGTCATATAGCTGTGCGTGACTGTCAGCTGACACGCTCCATAGTGATAAATAGAGGCTGTTTCCCAAACAGATTCTGTACACGCGATTTGAAATGGAGCAAAAGTCTGGGTTTGGGTGCGTCGATCTTGGTGAGGTTTTTTTCAAACACAACTAATTTCGTCCTAAATGAGCATAAAAAGTTAGGAAAGCAATCGAATGCTTTCTTTATAACGTTAGATGGTTGAATTTTTAAAGTGACACCTGTTATTTAATGTAATGAAACGAAAAAACTCTAAATAAATAAGAGATTATTTATTCCCTTATTATGATGGACATATCCTTTATTTTCACATCTCAATGTTGACAGGTATGATGGGGGTGCGTGTGAGGAGGGGGATCAGTAAAATGAGGTGCCGTATCACATTTCAGAGGTTCCAGATCCGGCTTGTGAGTCCTGTAAATCTACTCCAGCTACTGTTTTGAGCACAGAAAAACAGAATAAAACTCTTTAAAATGAGCATGATAACCAATGGCATTAAAAAGATGCAAAACCAAAAGGTACTCGCGGGGTCAGATCACAAAGATCATACGCTGCTGCATTAGCGTCCTCTACCCCAAATACAGCTCGGACTGAAGTACAGCTTCAGAACAGATATGAAGCTTTAAGTAATTTGGGTGAAAAATTCCCAAATGCAGTCAGACAGAAATCACATGATTTAACAGCGAATTCTGCATTGAACAGAAGCTTAAGGTTGAGCAGACAGCAGCATTCTGAACTGATTGCAGCAGAGATCAGGACACTGATTTTTGAAGATTTAATAATCAGGAATTTTAGGAGCAGGGCTACAATGACATACTGCTTCCCAGTTCCCCATACGTTTCTGATGTAAACAAAAAACTTGAGAACATTTTAAGGAACCACAAGACTGCAAAGTGGATTATCGTCCATGAAGGGAAAAAATGATATTTGGAAAGAGCAGTCAAAATTGCTCAAGAGAGATTTCCGTGAACTCTTGGAAACAGTCTGAAGACAACTGTTTACATAAGACGGCCTCCATCGAAACAAACTTGGTGCAAAAGTGCTAAAGGGCAATATATACTTCTCCCTCTATTATCCATCTGCTGTGTGTGCTACTGAACTCAACCCAAATGACACACACACACCCCCGGTAAATGTCCAAATGACCACAGGATCAGCTTTTGAGTGGACTTGTGGCTGACACATCCTACAAGGAAAGCAATAACACCATGCAGCCACAACATCCACAAACACACTGCCGCCTGTGCCCTGCACTCCACAGATAGACTGTGACATTTCAGAACCGCTTGATGTCTCAACACTCAGGGATAATCTCCAGGAAAACCGCCAGGACAACATACTTTAGCAGCCAGTAACTCCAGAGCCACAGGAACTAAACTCACACTTCATTGCTGCAAGCTCCCAGTTAGCAATCAAAAAGTGGCAAGCTCCACACCCACCTCTCTGTCCTCTTCGCCCTCCACCTGTGAGAACTTTCCAGTCTCTGCCACAGCACCACTGATTAGAATGTGGGTGATTGTGATCAGAGTAATTGTAGTGACTGTAAGTGGGGAGAACCTGGCCTGGCTGTTACAATTATATTTTAACTGAACAGGCATATGACTTTTTTTGGAGTGCAGTTTTTTTAGCCATCAAAGTATGTTTAATTATAAAAATGTAAAATATTTTTGTACTTTTGTCAATTAAATCAATTCAAACTCTGGATTTTGTTGCATTTTACAAAGTGCCCCATCTCTCCTGGAATTGTTGTTGCATATTTTATGCACAGAATATTGTAATTTACTTTGTCTAATTTTGGTCAACCAATGACAATATTTCTAAAGGAAAGAGATAATTAATGTATTGATATACAGTATTTTTTAAAATAAAACAATTGAATGACTGATACATGCAATTAAAATCCCCAACGCTAACGCAAAGACTGACATTACAGATGGGGTTTTGTGCTGTGAATTAATGCTTCAGCATGTTGAGGAGGTGCTCACGGACAGCTCGTCCCCTCACTGTAACTGAGGTCTAGCCTTAGTGCTCTAGCCTTACGGTGCATTGGCCCTGCTGCTCCCCGCAAGTCAGTTAGCACACGAGCAGGCCTGAGGCTTACACTGGATGTATATCTGTCACCTTGGGCTTGCAGACCCCTCACTCCTCCACAGTGCGCTCCTTCCAAGTACCTTGCCACACATTCCTTAGATGACACTGGGTACCAGATTTCCATCACTGCATCAGAGGGTGGGCTAACATGTTCCGATGGTTCGGACCCACTGCCACTCTCTGGGGTTGTCAGTGAGGTCTTGGACTTGGAATCGGACATGTTGGACCCAGGCTGCTTCGGAGTTGGGCCTGGAGATAGCTTGTTTCCCAGCTCGACCTCCGGACCGATTAGACATGTGTTGAGTGGGGGCCAGAAGAAGGTCAAATGTTCCAAGTCCCTGTCCTCTTCTTCTCTGGGGTGCACAGTAAGCTCATGCAGGCATGGAGGGCGCCTTTTTCTGCCTGGTCCTTGTGCTTACCGGCCCCTACCACCCTTGACAATAGAGCAGCTAGGGGATATGAAGCGATTCCCCAGGTGGAGTGTACTATCGCTGTCAACCTTTGTCCGTGAGGCGCAGTCACCTGGAGGGGTCCATCTAGGCTTCTCTCCAAGGTGTGTAGGTTATCTGAGTCCCTCGTGGCCAGAGCCTAAACAGTCACGGATATACAGCATGCTATGGCCACATATTAATGCTACCAGGTGAGCCCCCCACAGCATGGAGAATGCAGTACCCCATTAAGTCCAGTAAAAGGACCATGACGCAACCTTGAGACGGGTCATCCAAAGAAGAGGGGACCTGCTCTTTCCTTGGTGGAGGGCCGAGGACTACAGTCAACAAGATCGACTTTAGAAAAAGACTTACATTTAAAAAAAAAAATGTCAATTAAGTTTAAATATTAAATTCAAGAGATGTTAAGAGTCTAGCAACTGCTCATAATTAAAAAAAGGTCATAGTTTGATTCCCCATCCAATGTATAGTGCCCTTCAGTGGGAACTCTGACATGTCTTCAGAGACTAATATAAGATCACTAGACAACTAATCACTCTGAAGTGTAACAAAATGGGCTAATGAATGCCAATGAGTTGGCAGTGCTCTGCTCCGCAGGTGCTGGTGATTAATCATTAGTAGAATGTATAACCAGTGCACGTGGAGTGAGCAGTTACAGTTTTGCTTCAAAGATTCTCACATAAAACCGAAGAGACCTCAAGATCTGCTGAGCTGTACAAAGCTGTAATTCCACCAGTGTGGGCGACGATGCATACAGAGGCGGTTGAACTGGGTTTCTTTCCCATCCCCTGGGTGTTTCACTAGCAGCTGAGAGAGTAGTTTCTTCTAAAAGAGCAGAATCCACTAAGAGAGCAAACAGTCGAACAACACATCTTTTTAAAGAAGTCGTTCTGACCGTATGCTTCTAGATGACAAGCACGAGTACTGCATCACATGTCTTATGGTCCAGCATGTTGAGGACGTGCTCACAGACAGCTCTTGCCCTCACTGCAACTGAGGTCAAGCCTTACTACTCTAGCCTTAGGGCACATCATCCCTGCTGCTCCCCGCAAGTTGGTTAGCACATGGGCAGGCCTGAGGGTTACAGTGAATGCTTATCCGTCGCTTTGGGCTTGCAGACTCCTCACTCCTCCACAGTGCACTTTTTCCAAGCTTTGCGTGAATGTGGCAGTGCATCCCCCAAGCCCCCAGTCCCCTTCTTCCCATAGGTGCACAGTGAGCTTACTCAGGCATGGAGGGCACATTTTTCTGCCTGGTCCTCGTCTGCTCCTGCCATCACCACCTTTGATGATAGAGGAGCCAAGGGGTACAAAGTCATCCTCCATGTGGAGCGTGCTATCGCTGTCAATCTTTGACTTCTGTCCAAGGTGTGTAGGTTATCTGAGTCCCTCATGGCCAGAGCCTATACAGCCACGGATATACAGAGTCTATACAGCACGATAGGCCACCTATCAACGCTCCCAGGTGAGCCCCCCACAGGAAGGACAATCCGGTACACCATTATTTTCGGTAAAAGGTCCACGAAGCGACCCTGAGACGGGCCACCCAGAGAAGAGGGGACCTGCTCTTCCCTCGATGGAGGGACGAGGACAACAGTCAACAAGATTGACTTTACAAACACCGCTGCTGGCCTCCAGGACGGCGGTAACCAAATTGTCAATAAAAGAGCAGTTTCCTCTCTCTCTCTGAGTGCACAAACGCGAGCATTGCCAGTCAGGGACGATCTGTCTTCCAGCTCGCAGGGGATCGCTCATATGTCAGCTTATAGACAAACCAGCTGATTCACGTGACTTTGAAATGCTCCAGTGTCCCTGAATCTGTTGTTACACTCTGTAAACAGCAGTGAGTTCGGCGAACTGATGACCTTCATGGCCAATCACAGTCAGTCCTGTTGAGCATGTGAACACAATGGCAAATCAGCACTGTTTAAGAACATGCTCAACAGTGCTTAAATGTTAGTGGGAAATGGACGTTTTTAAAATTTTGTATTGATTGGTATTACATTTCAGTATTGTGACAACCCTAGGGCCAAGAGTTACGAGACTTACCCTCATGAGCATCAACAGCTCTTTTCACCTTTTAATCAAAATAAAAATATTCAAAATTGACATTTACACTGCCATGTCACGATGCCAAAACAAATGTGTTCTTTTAAAAAAAAAAATTAAACACTGTAACTATTGAAATGTCACTATGAGCTCTGAGGGTGCAAGAAGATGCTTTCACTTCTCCAGCCTCATTGCGAGATCCAGGGAGGAAGGTAAGAGACAATCTCTTATCAACTCGACTCAATCTCTATGACAGGCTGCTGCTGTCCTGCATGAGTATCCTCAACAGAAATACAGTGGTCCCACTGAAAATATTTCAGAGGCTCCTGGGGTACATGGCATCCGCAGCCGCTATCATCCCTTTCACTACTTTGTCCTGTTCGCTTTGTGTGCCTTTACATGAACCGTATGCAGAATGTAAGATCTTCTGAGCAGCTCTTTATCTGTTATGGTGGTCGGCAGAAGTGCTGTATCAAAACAGAGGTTGGCCCACTGAATAGTAGATACCATCACCCTCACCTATCAGTGCCAGAGTGTGCCGTGTCTCCCGGGGGTGAGAGCACACTCAACAAGAAGTGTCGCCTACTCTTGGGCATTAGAATGTAGTGCCTCTCTTTCAGATATCTGTAGAGCTGTGGGCTGGGTGACACCTAACACATTTGGGATATTTTATAATCTTCGAGTGGAGCTGGTTTCTTCCCTAATAAAGGCTAACCCTGGTCAATGAAGAGGAAACTAAGCTCGGTGTTAAAAAAATGCTTGCTGCGCCATGCTAGTAACCCAGAGATACGTGCACTTATTGCAAAGAGAGTTCCCCATTTGGCGAATCCTAGAGAGTTCCTGCGAGGCCCCCAGCACCCGACTTAGCAGAGGAGGTGGTTGCCTGGCCCAGTACGATGTCTAGTATGCCTGCTTGGTCTATCTGTGTGCTAAGGACATAGGCCTAGCCCATATGTTCATAGTCCCTAGACTATTATTAGCTAGGTAAAAGTGCATTTACGTATCATTTATTCAATTATTCCCATAAAAGAGTAAATAAAGGGCCTAGGAGACATTGGAAGGTTGTGCCCTTAGTAATGCTTGTGCACTTACGCTATGCTTGGCAAACTTCAAAGCAGAGGCGTGACAGGCTTAGCTGCTGTGGCGTTTTCCATACACACCCCCATTAGTGTCTGAAGACACATGTCGGAGTTCCCACTGAAAGGGAATTTCTCAGTTACCAACGTAACCCATGTTCCCCGAAGAGGGAACAGAGACATGTGTCACTATAGCACAGCAGCTGGGTCTCCAGCTGATATCTGAGTGATTGGCTCTCCAGCAGTTAAAGTGTAACCTTATAAGTGTAAGTGATATGCATTGGTTATATACTCTACTAATGATTAATCACCAGCACCTGTCAACACACTGTACTACATGTCTTGCTACAAATGTCTTGTATCCACTTCTGAAAATGAAGCCAGTTTTAGTAATAAACAATAAACTCCTATAGCAATAATAAACTCCTATAGTATTTACACATTTTGTATTAAAGTCACAATCTGTGTTTACCTCCACACATTTATTGAAGTTTGAAATGAGAAAAACAGATTCAGATGCTGTTTCTGCTGCTGGTCAAAGAATATATTTTAAAGTGATGACTATTAATTTTTTAATTAATTTGTATTATTTTATATTAATTTGAAACAGTTGAATGAAAGATTCAGTGACTCTGAAAAGACTTTTGTGCTGCGAATTATTGGAAAAAACATGAAAGTTTAAAAAACAATAAATTTAAGAGATATTTAGAGTCCAGCAACTGCTCAAAGTTAAAAAATGGCCATGGTTTATTTCATGGTTTAATGTAAAGTCGTTAAGCAAAACTTTCTTACTTACCAACACACTGAATATCTAGTCCTGCTAAAAATGTTTAGTTTCCACTGCTAGTAATATAGCCAGATTCACATGCGCAATAATAACCTCCTTTAGCATTCACACATATTGCATTAGAGCCACAATTCAGATGCTGTTTCTGCTGCTGGTTATGTAAAATGTATCATACCAAGTTTTCTTTATGTTTGCACTAAATCCAATTATTTTGTGTAAAATTAACCGTTGGTAGTAATGCTGCTGCTGCTACTGCTACTAATATAAAAAAAAAATAATAATTTCTGCAACTTTGGTGCTTGGACCCCAAAAGTGTACTACAATAATGGTGTTAAGGTCACTTAAAGACATCCTAAGCAAAAAAATTATGAACAAAGTAGTTTAATAATATTATACTAATTACTAATGTTCAGGGCTTTACATTAACACCCGCCAACCCGCCAAATGCGGGTAGATTTCAGCCATGGCGGGTTAGACAGACACTCTCACTAGCCACTTTGGCTGGTTAAAGATCATTTTTAAATGATAGTTATCTTAAAAGCAGTGTTCAACAATAAAGATGGCCCAATATGTGGGCAAATGTCATCTTAGAATCGAGAAGCAGCATGACAGACAAAAATAGCTTTTGCGCGAGCAAAGGAAAGCAGATGAATACCGAATGAGAGGATGATCAATCAGGCGCACAGATGATGTGATGCGCACGGCTGTTTCAAAAGGCATGCGCGCTCCCGTTTCCTGGCACAAAGCAACCGTGCCTAGAGAAAACGCAACTGCTGTGATTGGTTCTCTTTCAAATAGACTGGACAAAAAGTGTTCCTCTTCGGGAGGGGAATTACAATGCTACGTGGAAACTTCCACTATGGGATTTCATTCAGAAAGCCAATCATCTGAAAGAGTATGTAAACGGGCCAATGAAATGCCAATGAGTTGGCAGCTTCAGCTTGCGCACCTGATGCTCGTTGCAATCAATTTGCTATAAGAGCACAGCACGCGCAAAGCCAAGCATCATTTTCACTTCAGAGACTTCAACAGCCTTCTGAGAGAGTCAGATCACTCGGGCAGATCTGAGGGTTACAGTGAGAGTAAATCTGCCGCTCTCAGGCTTGTGGACCTCTCGCTCCTCCACACGCTCCATCCAAGCTTTGAGTGAGAGAAGTGCTCCATCCTCGGATGGCCGCCCTCTCACTTGATGACACCGAGGCTCAGATGTCCACCGCTGCATCGGAGGTTGGGCTGTCATGATCTGATGAAAGATTTCCCCCCCTCCGCTCCCTCCCCTCGGGAGCGAGCGCGGCGGCGGCCGATCTTGAAACAGACATGATAACCGTGCTTTCCCGGGCTGTTTTGGTCGTGGGTCTGGAGATGGTTTATCCCCCAGCCCCGCGGCCGGACCGACTAGATGGGTGTATGTGGAGGATTAAAAGGCAAGACCTTCTAGCCTCCCATCCCTTTCTTTCCGGAAGTGCACAGTGGGCTCACGCAGTCTTGAGGGCATCTTTCTGTGCCTGATCTGCGTGCGCCTCCGCCTCACCACCCTTGATGCTGGAGCGGCCAGGGAGTACGAGTCCATTCCCCAGATTGACAGTGCCATCACAGACCCGCGTGGTGCCTCCTTCTGCTGGAATTAGAATCATCTCCCGTCCAAGGCGTGTTAGTCTTCTGCCTCCCGAGCCAGAGCCCACACAGCCGCGGGCCACGCTGCTTCCACCCTGCACGCCAGGGTCCATGCGACCCAGGCTTGTTACAAGCCCCGCACCGCACCCGACTGAGCTCCACGGACCTCAAGTCCGCTGCGTGTGCCCCGGGAAGGACGATGGCCACGTTAGTGGTCCAGGAGTGCCACCTCGGGCTAAACCTGGCAAAAATATGCGCTGAGTCGACAAAGTTAACTTTCTTGACTCCCCCATATACCAGTCTGGCCTGTTCGGCGACACCGTTGGTGGATTCACCCAGGAATTCACGGCGGTGCAGTCGGATACGATGGACCATCCATCGGCGGGGTGGTAAGACCGCTTCCCCCTGCCGAACCATCCACATCCACTGCTTGTCGCTGAAAGCACCCGTCTACGAGTGCTGCTCCGCCCCCGCCTGCGGCTCTGGCCAGCGGCAGCGCCTAGCACTTCACAGGCAACCAGCGCTCCTTGTCCCAGGGTGCCGTTAAGTCCGGTTAACGGACCGCGAAGCGCTCCTGAAACGGGCCATCCGGAGAAGAGGGAACCTGCTCTCTCCCCGGAGGGCCGGGCTCCTCAGAAAGAGCATTTTTCCCTTCCCTGGATGTGACAGCTCGAATACTGCCAGTCTGGGATGCGATGAAAAGCCTTTCAGCTTGCAGGAGCGGCGCACTTTGCCAGTGGCTCATGAGGTCTGGGGGGACGGTCTCCTTTCTCTCACACCTCCAGCCCTCCCCTCCGGAGTCTGGGTGTAAGGTCAGTGAATCTCTTGCCTCCAGCTCTTCCGAGGGACCCCAGTGCTCCCCGGATCAGCACTCCTACTCCGCGCTGCCCCACTGCTGGTACGTCAGCGATCGTAGCGATGCAGTCATTAGCGAAGGGCTCTGCCTGCCTGGTTAGCGCGGGCCAGCCCTTCGCAGTGGCTCATACGCACGATCAGACTCTGCTACGCAATTCAATTCGCGAACGGCCTCCCAAGTTCACGAGGGTGTTTCTCACCAGGGTCAGCCCTGTGCCCGCCCCTGTCTTGCGAGAGAAGATTGCTGTCCTCCTGGCGAAGGATGCAATCTAACCGATCCCTCCAGCCGAGATGGAGAGCGGGTTTACAGCCTGTACTTCATCGTACCTAAAAGAGCGGTGGGCTATGGCCAATTTCTAGATCTGCGTGTTTTGAACCGCTGTCTGCACAAGCTGCCGTTCAAAATGCTTATGCAGAAGCGCATCCTCCGGTGCGTTTGTCCTCGGCATTGGTCTGCAGCAATAGACCTGAAAGACGCGTACTTCATGTCTCCATACTCTACGCCACCGTCAGTTTCTGTGGTCTGCGTTAAGGTTGAGCCTGGCAGTACAAGTCCTCCCCTTCGGGTTCTCTCTGTCTCCGCGGGTCTTCACCAAGCTCGCGGAGGGTGCCCTAGCGCTCCTTCAGCTCGCGGGCATCCGCATACTCAATTATCTCAGTGACTGGCTGATTTTAGCCCTCTCTCGGGAGCAATTGATTATGCACAGAGACAAGGTGTTCCAGCACCTCCACCTATTGGGGTTTCAGGTCAACCGAGAAAAGAGCAAACTCGCCCCCGTGCAGAGGATCTCTTTTCTCTGGTTGGAGCTGGACTCGGTCACCATGACAGCGCGCCTCTCCGAAGAGCGCGCTCCGCTAATGCTGAACTGTCTGAGAGAGTTTGACAGCAAAATAGTGGTCCCACTGAAATCTTTTCAGAGGCTCCTTGGGGAAAAGGTATCCGCAGCCGCTGTCACGCCGCTCGGATTGTTCCATATGAGACCACTTCAGCACTGGCTTCACGATCGAGTCCTCAGACGCGCATGGCACGCGGGCACACAACGGGTGACTGTCACTACGCTGTGTCGCCGAGCCCTCAGCCCCTGGAACGATCCCTTGTCCTACAGGCCTGAGTGCCTCTAGGACAGGTGTTCATAAATATTGTCGATTTGACAGATGCTTCCAGCACGGGCTGGGGGGCCGTGTGTTGCAGGCGTGCAGCCGTGGGCCAGTGGAAAGGAACCCAGTTGCATTGGCATATTAATCGCCTAGAGCTGTTGGCAGTGTTCCTCGCTCTCCGCCGTTTTACCGGTGCTGGAGCGACAACACGTGCTGGTCAGGACGGACAGTATGGCGGCGGTGGCGTATATGAATGAGCACTGTGCTACGTCTGACAGATTGCACTACTATGTTTTTCTCTTCTTTTATATTTTACAATCTGTTTATCTGTTTTTGTTTTTTATTATCTGTTTTATTTTTTTTCTTACACTTGTCTTTTTTATTCCTGTTTATGTAAAGCACTTTGAATTGTCACTGTGTATGAAATGTGCTATATAAATAAACTTGCCTTGCTTTGCCTTGCCTAAAGTCAGGGAGGTCGAGGGACAGCTCTCGTATTACGCCTCTCTGGCCCAATCGGACCTGCTTTCTACTCTCCTCGTGATGGCTCCTCCCTGGCACATCCCCTGGAAACAGGGGACAGGCACCGTTTGGCACCCGCACCCAGATCTATGCCTCACGTACGGTTCATAGATGGACAGCGGAGGACTTAGGTGACCTACCGATTAGGTGGTTAACACTGTCACTCAGGCTGCACACCCTCTACGAGGCATGCCCACACCCTGAAGTGGAGTCTATTCGCTGTGTGGTTACCTTTTTTCCAGAGAGAGAAACCCCAAACATGCCGGATCAGAGTAATGCTATCATCCCTTAGTTGAATGGAGCTAAGGCTGTCCCCTCCGCTCTGAGGGGTTGGCGTTACAATCATCCCCGCTCTAAGGATTTGGTGATGGCGGCGTGCTGGGAAGTATCGTCTCATCATCCAGTTCCCAGAGGCGCAAGACTGGATATTAATTATTCCTGTTTCCCTCTCATACCCACTTGGAGATCTCTCTTAGGAGAGGTCTGCTCGATCACTCGACTCAGTATCTTAAGATTTCTGTCCAGGTAGACAGCTCTGCTGATAGCGTTCGCATCGGCCGAATGGGTAGGTATCTGGAGGCATTTTCGGTCAGCGAAATGTGTCAGCGTGTTGGGCCGGCCCACTCTCACGTTTACCTGAGACCCCCGTCCACCTAGGTGCTCTAGGTTCCTACAGCATTATTTCAGCTACGTAGTGAACCTGCAAGCGCTGCCCACGGAGTAGGCAGACCCAACCCCTTCGCACGGTATGGTCGTATGGTCCTTCGTGCTTTGCATATTATACAGACCATACTCAGCTCTTTTATCTGTTACAGTGATCGCCAGAAAGGAAGTGCCGTATCCAAACAGAGGTTGGAACATATCCACTGAACAGTGTATGCCATCTCCCTCGCTCATCTGAGCCAGGGCGAGCCGTGTCCCCCAGGAGTGAGAGCGCGCTCCTCGAAGCGCGCATTCTTTTGGGCGTTAGCACGCAGCGCCTCTCTAACAGACACTGTAGAGCTGCAAGCTGGGCGACACCTATTGCAAGATTTATTTTTTTCTTGAGGGGAGCCGATTTCCTCACGCAATAAATGAGAAATTTGGTTAGGTGTTGTAAATTGCTTGCTGCGCCATTCTCTCTAACACAGAGATACGTGCGCTTTTTTGCTCTGTCAGTAAAGTTCCCCGCTGGCAAACCCTGCAGATATTCCTCCGAGGCCCCCAGCATTTGACTCAGTGGAGGAGTCAGGCGCTGGCCCGTTACGTTATTGGTCTGCCCGCTGTTTAGCCTGCGTTCTGGGTATAGGTGCCCGTTATGTGCGATCCCCACTAGGCGATCCCATATGCTTATACTGCCATGGTGCAGTCCCCCCTCACAGGTGGACCCGTGTCTTCCCTCACCGCTAACCATCTTATATTCATATGCGTACTCCCCCTTTCTCAGGGCTAGTCCATATGCTCTCTTGCCACCAGACTCCCCACTTGGGTAGCAGGTGGCCTCTGCAGCGTCCTCCCTATCGGGACTGCATGCATTCCCAACGTACTGTCATATTAAATACCTAGAAATTATTCTAGACGCATTTGCGGCTCCCGAAAAATATATCTAAATCTGTAAATCTTCAGTTGAAGTGGGATAAGTAAGGGCCAGGAAACACGTTGGAAGACCGCGCCTCTGGTGACGCAGGTGCGCTCACGCTCTCTTTGCCTGGCAAACCTCTCATCGGGGGCGAAGGTAAGGTTCAATCATTATGGCATTTTTCATACATTTCCCCATAGTGGAAGTTTCCGCATAGCATTGAAGTTCCCCTCCCGAAGGGGAACGCTCCGGTTACTAAGGTAACCCTCGTTCCCCGAGGGGGGGAACGGAAATGCTATGTTCCTTCGCCATAATGATTGCCCCATAGCTGTTGAGGTGAAAGTCTCTTCCACTAAAAAATGATGCTTGGCTTTGCGGGTACTGTGCTCTTATAGCAAATTGATTGCAACGAGCATCAGGTGCGCAAGCTGAAGCTGCCAACTCATTGGCATTTCATTGGCCCGTTTACATACTCTTTCAGATGATTGGCTTTCTGAATGAAATCCCATAGTGGAAGTTTCCACATAGCATTGAAGTTCCCCCCCTCGGGGAACGAGGGTTACCTTAGTAACCGGAGGGATGCTCGTGCACACACTGTCCTGCTGCTTCCAAAAGCTACGGATGTTTTTAAAATATGTCTTTTTTGTAAGCAGCAGTTGCCGGTTTTGTTTTAACTATTCTTAAAGGATTATGGGCCTAACGTTACCCGTGTGCACGTGATCATCTTTTATTATCACACAGTATGTTTTTTTACCTGTTTCTTTAGCTTACAGTTATTTTTGTTAATATTGTTTAATTATCATTGTTACAATAACATTGCTTTAATAGGAGATTAACTCCCCATCTGTGTGTAGTTAACAAGTGAGAGACCATTAGCCTGGATAGACTAGGCTACTGTGCATAGTTTTAGATATATATATAATATATATTTTAAATGTAATTGTTTTTTTTAAGAAAGGTTTTGTTGAATAAAAAGAGCATGTATACTGCTATATTTTGCATGTTTTGACATATTATTTAACATTTAGGGCTAAGAAATAATTATTTATTTATTTTTGGTGTGGTCAGATATACATTTGGTAAATCCTCAGTGTTGAGCTCTGAAACCTGTGAAATAAAAACTAATTGCAATGCAACACTCTGAAACCACAGCCCATTTGCTCATTCACATTGAGCAGGGTCATACACAAAAAAGTGAAATGAATGAGGAGGCATGTGGACATAACACAAAGTCTAAATCAAGTAATTTTAGAATGCCAACGTCAATGTTATGCCTATAAAATATATTTTCCCAACAACAAAATTGTGGCTAGAGAAAATGGCAAGTGGCTAGCAATGTTGGAAAACTACTAGCCACAGTGGCTGGTGATCAAAAAAGTTAATGTCAAGCCCTGCTAATATTATATAATATTATAATATTATGAACTACAAAATAAGAAATCTTAAGCAGTATAAGAGTTATTGATAAAATAGTTTACTGTAATTAGTGCACTTTCACAAACTACAAAATGTGTTACAAGAATAAAAACACTTTCCTATCAGCAGGCCGTTATGTTCAGTTGTAGTAAAGTTGCAGTGCAAATGAAAATGTAGTTGTGAACAAGTATCCAAGTACCATAACATGTATTCAATTATAAAGGTAAATATGGGGCAGAATCTTTATTTTGCATATGTTAAAAGCCCTCAAACAGTTGTCTTAAAAATGTAATTAATCATTGTTCTGTGAGTTCAGTGTGGTAACTTTGTTCTACATAACCAAACATAATTTCATAGTTTATTTTCCGCATAAAGTACATAAACATAACTAAGTAATGAAACAGACAATAAGTCATTTCTTACCAACACACTGAACTTCTTGTCCTACAACAAATATCAGCTTTCCATTGTTGAGAGTGTAGCCAGTTCTACATCTGCAGACAAAATCTCCTTCATTATTGATATAATCTGCATTTAGACCACAAATAGTGCTGCCACCCACATATTCATCAATGTCTGAAATGAGAAGAACAGAGAATCAGATGCTGTTTCCGCAGCACCATGAAATACATCACATCACATCTGTTACATTTGCCTTCTTGAAATTGCTAGTCATGTTGTTAGTTAAATTATTTGCAAATATTGCATTAGAGCCACACAATTAGTTTTTCATCATTGGTCTCTCATTCAGTCATTACAGTTATTGATATTTAAAAACAGATTCAGATTCGGTTTCTGCTGCTGATCATGGGAAATGTATCATAGCAAGCTCTGTTTACCTTTGCACTGAATCCCATCTGCTTGTGTGAAATTAAAAGGTGGGTTGTTACCCTCAGCTCTGAACCCTTCGTGGCATTGACAGTAGTAGCTGCCAGCAGTGTTGAAGCAGTTTGCATTTTCTCCACAAATGGGGATTTTCTGCTCACACTCATCTACATCTACAACCAAAACAGAAAATGAGAGAAAAATCATTATATCAGCGAGAACATGCTGCTTAAAGTAGTGAGCAATTGTGAAAAGAATAATAATGAAGATATTAATTCACTTATATAATGTCTATAATGCCTTTATTCTTACCTACACACTGTTTTCTTTGTTTTTTATAACCAGCTAAGCAGTCTTGCATGATGATGTCCTCTATCAGTGCAGACAGAAGACCTGTAAGCACAAATAAAGAATGTTGCTTCTCATTTAATGTCTTTGTATTTCCACATAGAAATCTAATATATGGCTACATATGCAAATCACATATTAAACATATACAGTATGTCCATATTTGGATTTCACAGATATAAAAAATAGATGTGGCGATGCAGTGGCGCAGTAGGTAGTGCTGTCGCCTCACAGCATGAAGTTCGCTGGTTCGAGGCCTCGGCTGGGTCAGTTGGCGTTTCTGTTTGGAGTTTGCATGTTCTCCCTGCATTCGCGTGGGTTTCCTCCGGGTGCTATGGTTTCCCACACAGTCCAAAGACATGCGGTACAGGTGAATTGGGTAGGCTAAATTGTCCGTAGTGTATGAGTGTGAATGAGTGTGTATGGATGTTTCCCAGAGATGGGTTGCAGCTGGAAGGGCATCCGCTGCGTAAAACATGTGCTGAAAATTTGCACACTACAGCAAATTTAGTTTATCCAATTCACCAATATGGCTTTGGACTGTAGGGGAAACTGAAGCACCCAGAGGAAACCCACGCGATCAGAGGTAAAACAAGGAATCTCCAGAAAGAAATGCCTGTTGGTCCAGTCGGGACTCGAACCAGCAACCTTCGTACTGTAAAGCTAACATAATAACAACTTAGACAGCATGCCACACATTTTAAATTACATTCACAAGTAATCACAGAGGAAGGGTAGCATTTAATTTTTTATTTTTTTTTTATTAAATGTTCAATCCAGTTAAACACTACAACAAACATCTGAATTATCAAACACTCTTTCAATATTAAAATGTACTTAATACTAAAGACAAATGTAGTAAAATGTCAATCCTGATGGTTTCTTTTCTTTTGTCCTCCACTTGACGTTTAAGGCTGTATACCAACACAGAAACACCTTTGTCTTTTTTCTAGTGCAAATACCAAAAAAATCTTTATTAAAAAGCACTTCCTAAACAGGTAAAAAGTACATGTATGTTCACATATATTAACAATTAGGCTATTAGAATTACAAATATGTCCATATTTGCTAACATACATTAACTATCAAGTTATGAGAACTGTCAAATATGAACACAAATATTCACATATTAATTGTCATTTAATACATGTTCACATATTGCCATATATCACTGTATTGGAAAAATGAGTTCTCCACACTTCCTAAAGCTGATTGCCTTAGGCTAAGGGCACAAAAACACAAACTTTGCGACTTTTGTGTTCAAAGATAAATACTGAATTTGATAACTTTAAATGAGCTGTGTGTTGTTTGTTTTGGACAGGTTATTCAGCATCATTCAGCCACAGTCTGAGGTTCAAATAGTGTAGTACACTCTCAGAAATAAAGGTATGTAAGTTGTCACTGGGGTGGAACATTTTCAAAAGGTATAAATTTGTACCTAAAAGGTCCATATTAATACCTCAAGGGTACATATTCGTACCTAAAAAGTACAAAAGTGTTCCTCTTAAAATTTGTAGGTACTAATATATACTTTTGAGGTACCAATATGGACCCTTCAAGTACAAATGTGTACCTTTTGAAAAGGTACCACCTCAGTGACAGCTCTCGTATCTTTATTTCTGAGAGTGTATCACAAAAAAAGTGGAAACGAGATAACAGAGTCAGTGTAAAGTAACAAAAAATTAAGGAGTTGTTTCAGTCCAAGTTTATGTAACATATACAAAGCCAACCACTGGGTTGAAATTTGAAATTATTTTCTTTAACCCAACAGCTGTATTTCTTTATGTTTTAGCCAAATGCATGCTACTGTAAGAACCCAGCATTTTATACCCTGCATAAAGAACTGTAATCCCTGAGATTGAGGGGGAAAAATGTAAACTAGTGCTTGTGTTGCATATTTTACAGAAGTAAAAATATTTATAAGTACTAAAATAATAAAAAAAAAAACGGTCAAATAAACCCATTATGCTGGCTAAATAACTTAACCTTATGGGTCAGGTTAGTGTTTTGTCCTACTTTTACCAAGCTGCTGGGCTAAAAACAACCAGTACTGCTTAATGTCTTGAGCTAAAACTTGCCATCAAAATGAACTTGATTTGTTCAGCATAATTGCTGAATTGACTATAATAGGAATGATGGTTTTAGAAAGTACTTTTAGTAAACTGTTTTTCCCTCCTTGGTCTTAAACTTTAAAAGTTTTATTTATTTATATCGGTAAAATACAAAAAACCCAGAAAGCTCACACAAAAATGAGTCCATATTTCGGATGTGTCCATATTCTACCCAAATTTTTGTTGAAACAACCCAGCAATTTCCAAGTGTCTACAGCGAGTTCACTTGTCACAGGAGGTGAATATTAACTATTTTTAATAAATATATGGCACCAGGAGCTTAAGGCACCTGCTGAGAGCTTAGCCATAGCCATAAGCACCAGCAAGTATCATCGTGCTTCAAAGAAGGCAGTCTACTTTATTAAAGCTGGAGAGAAAGCCCAGACCTGCCCACAATTATCAACAGGCCTCCTTCACAAAGCCTCAGTCTGGCAGCTGCAGGTCGACCTGTGTAATCAGCGGAGGTTCCTGCATCATATTGCAACAACAAGTGTCCGCTCAGATATGATAGTTATGTCTGAAGCTTCAAAACAGCTCATCATTCTGGAGCTTACGATGCCTTGGGAAGAGCCTATTAAGGAACTCAATAAGAGGAAATGCACTAAGTATCAGGAACTGGTGGAGGAGTGCATGGAGAGAGGCTGGAGAACTTTCTATGAGCCCATAGAAGTTGGTTGTAGAGGCTTTGCAGGGCGTTTACTTTGAGAAGTCCTCAGTGGTTTGGGTATTATAGTGATGGCAAAGAAAAGGGTCATTTGATCCGCAAGTGAAGCAGCAGTGAAGACCACAAGGTGGCTTTGGATTAAGAGAGTTGATCTGTGGACTGCACCTGTGACACAAATCGGGACTCCGGCTGAGTCACATTGGTAAGAGTGTATGATGTTAATAGACCTGAAACACCCAATGATCCCAGGATATGTCCCAGTGCATCCATGAGATATTTCTTGCATAAGTTATGTTGCCTAATAACTATGCATATATTGCCCATACATTAATTGCTCATGTTAGTGAATTGTAAAATCCCAACTGAACATTTTTCCTGCATGCTGGGTGGAATCTGTCAATACAGAATCTATTTGACCAAATATTTGTACAAATTGTTAAAGTTGGTTCCAGATATTACCTGAATGTTGTTCCAAACCTCTAATCTTCTATTTTTATTTCAAAGCCAAAAAGCATCTATCTACTAGCATCTGTTTATTGATAAAAAGTGAGACTCACCCAGACTCAGCAGATACACGTGCATCATGCTTAGTGAAGCAGACCTGCAGATGAAGAAAAATAATTCACTTACACAGACTGTCTGTCTTTCTCTCTGATTATGGATATTGAGGAAGCTTAAAAAAGTTTGTCAGTGCAGTCCAGCCCCCGCTTTAAATGTCATGAGTCATGTAAGAAAAAAAAAAGGCTTCATGATGCCACATTTAACAAAAGGACATTTCTACCATAATTCAGCACACTAACATTTACATGTACGGGCCTCTTTTAATACTTAAATGCAAATGGCCACTATTGTGAATGTTTATTACATATTTAAATGATTTATTTTTACATCATTACGACTGTTACCATGGATGTATCTGATATATATCTGTGCAACAGCAGGAAATACACAACAATGCGTATTGATATTATATAATCACTGGTCACTTTGAAAGGTACACTTTTTCAACGAACTAATATGTAATTCCTTGCATTTATATAGTGCTTTTCTGGGTACTCAAAACACTACACATTTTTGCGGGGAAATTCCTCATCCACCACCAGTGTGCAGCATCCACCTGGATGACATGACAACAACAATACTATGCCAGACTGCACATAATAAATCAGCTTATTGGTGGAGAGGACAGAGTGATGGCTTCTATTACACAAAAAAATCTGTTTACTGTTTGTTCAAACTACTTATTTTAAATAAATTGAAACAACAAAATTGTTGTTTTTTTGGGGGCTACTTTATACTTTGATGTTCAATCCACTTAAATTTGTAAAAACCAATCAGTTAACTTAATTTCTTTATGTTGTCCCAACACAAATTGATTGTGTGGAACCCAGATTTTTTTACAGTGTATGATATGGGATGGCTAGGAGGCCATGATAGACGAAGGCCAGTGAGCAAATTTAGCCAGTATGCTGGGGACACACCCCTACTCTTCGAAGAACACCCTGGGATTTTTAATGACCACAGAGAGTCAGGACCTCAATTATGTGCATAATTATGAAAAAAATAAGTTTACTGAAGTCTACAAACAACAGGGTTTACTCACGTTTCAACAGGGTTTACTCACGTTTTTAAAGTAACTAAATGCTTTTACAATGTGGTTAAAATGTCTCATTAACTGCTTATTGCATCTGAAGTCTGCCTTCATCAGGACACCACACCACAGCTAACAACTAAGGCCCAATCCCAATTCTACCCCTTAGCCCTTTACCTTACCCCTCGTTTTGCACGTTCCTGTGAAGAGGTAGGGGTGTCCCAATTCTCTTTAGCTTGAAGGCATAGGGCTAAGGGGAAGGGGTAGATAGCCTTTTGAATGGAGATTTTTTTCAGGACCACACTCGAAATCAAGGGGTAAGAAAATTTCCCAGAATACACCAGCCACAATGGCAGGATAGCTGCCCCTGGAAGTACAGAGATCTACAAATTAGTATTTTTCGTCAATATTATGAATTTTTACAACAAACAAACATATGTTTTAATACAATTATAACAGCATTCATGTTTTACTGTCATGTTAAAAAAAAAACGCTAACATAAAAACTGCTAAATTCCGCGATCTATAATCCATAATAAAAACCCTTTTATAGCAGTCCCACAACATTCTGACACTCGATGACACTTGAATACCCTATCAGAAGAGTTTAGTGGCTGTGAATGAGTTTTTTTTACAGTGTCTGCTATAATGTTAATGTTGTTTTTGTTTACATAGATGAATTTGGCCACTGTGTTAATGCGCAGTATAGTTACGATCTTATTGCCACATTAGATCGTTATGATAATATATGCCTTCATAAAAAAAATACCAAATACATACCACAAAATAAAGCAACTGAAATGACTACAGCAGTCACGATCGTCTGATCTCATATAAAGTAAGGGATCGTGATGACATATGATGATATGTGCAGGTGCTGTAGTGCTGTCCCATTTCTTAGGGGTACATTTTGAAGCCCTTCCCCTTCACAATCGGTTTTAAGGGCGAAGGGGTAGGGGTACAACAATAGAATTAGCATTGGGCCTAAAACTAACCCCATTCTGAAACTTGACAGTGAGTTCACTAGACTCTAATGGACTCCACAGTCAGCAGATTTCAATAGAGCATCTTTATATTGTCAAAATGAACTAGAATCTCAGAGAAATGTTTCCAGCACCTTTTCGGACCATTGCTTCTTTACACATACGGACTAAAACCAAATCCACCATGTTGCATTTCATCTGATGCATTTCCTGTGTTTCTTCTTGTAGAGGATGTTGTCTTTCCTCTTTGATTTTCTTCATGTTTTGATATTATGCTCCATTCTTCTTTTGCTTGTCACATAAGCTACTTTAGTTTTTCAAACAAGTTTGGCTTTATAAGGTTATAATCTGATCCAGTGTTTACTCATCTTGAATGTGAATAGTATCAAACGTAACAAATCTCACTGACTGGACTACAAATGGCCTTATAATTGAACAACTCACTAAACTGAAGTCAAAATGACTTGACATTATCCTTAGAAAATTATAATTTAATTTCAAGCTTCTCTCTCAAATTCAATTCAATATTGACATGACACATGGGTACATATAGTGCATCCAGAAAGTATTCATAGCGCTTCACTTTTTCCACATTTTTTTTATTACAGCCTTAATCCGAAATGGATTAAATTCATTTATTTCCTTAAAATTCTACACACAATACCCCATAATGACAATGTGAAAAATTTTTTTTAAATTGTTGTAAATTTAATAAAAATAAAAACCCTGAAAAATCACATGTACATCAGTATTCACAGCCTTTGCTCAATATTTTGTTGATGCACCTTTGGCAGCAATTACAGCCTCAAGTCTTTTTGAATCTGACGCCACAAGCTTGGCACACCTGTCTTTGGGATTTTTTGCCTATTCCTCTTTGCAGTACCTCTCAAGCTCCATTAGGTTGGATGGGAAGTGACGTGTACAGCCATTTTCAGATTTCTCTAGAGATGTTCAATAGGAATTAGGTCTGGGCTCTGGCTGGGCCACTCAAGGACATCCACCGAGTTGTTTTGAAGACACTCCATTGATATTTTGGCAGTGTGCTTTGGGCCATTGTCCTGCTGGAAGATGAATCGTCGCTCAGTTCAAGAGCACTCTGAAGCAGGTTTTCATTCAGGATGTCTCTGTACATTGCTGCATTCATCTTTCCCTCTATGCTGACTAATCTTTCAGTTCCTGCTGCTGAAAAACATCCCCACAGCATGATGCTGCCACCTCCATGCTTCACTGTAGGGATGGTATTAACCTGGTGATGAGCGGTGCCTGGTTTTCACCAAACGTAACGCCTGCCATTCACTCCAAAGAGTTCAATTTTAGTGTCATCAGACCAGAGAATGTTGTTTCTTATAGTCTGAGAGTCCTTCAGATGCCTTTTGGCAAACTCCAGGTGGGGAGTGGCTTCCATCTGGCCACTCTACCATACAGGCCTGATTGGTAGATTGCTGGACAGATGGTTAACCTTCTGTAAGGTTCTCCTCTCTCCACAGAAGAACGCTGAAGCTCAGACAGAGTGACCATCGGGTTATTAATCACCTCCCTGATTATGGCCCTTCTCCCCGATCACTCAGCTTAGATGGCCGGCCAGCTCTAGGAAGAGTCCTGGTGGTTTCAAACATCTTCCACTTATGGATGATGGAGGCCACTGTGCTCATTGTAACTTTCAGAGCAGCAGATTTTTTTTCTGTAACCTTCCCCAGCCTTGTGCCTCAAGACAATCCTGTCACAGAGGTCTACAGACAATTCCTTTGTTTTTATGCTTGGTTTGTGCTTTGACATGCACCTTTAAGCCTGGAACCTTAAATAGACAGGTGTATGCCTTTTCAAATCATGTCCAATCAAGTGAATTTACCACAGGTGAACTCCAATGAAGCTGCTGAAACACCTCAAGAATAATCTGTGGAAACAGAATGTACCTGAGCGCAATTTGCAGCTTCACGGCAAAGGCTGTGAATACTTTTGCAAGAATTAATTATTTTTTTTCACATTGTCATTATGGGCTATTGTGTGTAGAACTTTGAGGAAATAAATGAAATAAATCCATTTTGGAATAATGCTGTGACATAATATTTTTTTTTTAAGTGAAGAGCTATGAATACTTTCTGGATGCTCTGTATGGTACATATTGCCAAAGTGTGCAAAGCAGTGGGGAAAAAAAGTTACCATACAACCCCAAATAAAAAAAGGTGGGACAGTATGGAAAATGCAAATAAAAAAAGAAGGGATTTCTAAATTTACTTTGACTTGTATTTCATTGCAGACGATACAACAAACAATATTTATTGTTTCTCATATGTATATATTGTTTTCAAAATAAACACGATTTCCAGTCTTGGATCTTGCAACACATTTAAAAAAAGTTGGAACAGTAAAGCATTACAGTTTTTTTCTGATAGCTTAAGCACTTTTTTTTTTTTTTTGCAAAAGTCTACACGCCAATAAGAAAACCCTTCATCAAATCTGCAAAACATTTTAGTTCTCTTGCAAAAGCTAATAAACCTTGCTTGACTCTTCAAACCTTCATGAAATTGGTATTTTTGTATCAAACATTTAACACAAGCCATCACATTAATAAGCAAACAATGCACCAACTACATACTGATGGAATGATTAAAAAGTACATCTGGCTTTTGCCTGCTCTGAGCACAAGCTAGGCTATGTCAGTTTGAGGTCATACCTTTCTCATAGTTCTGTAAACATACAGGGATCCAAACTTTAAGTACTGGTGTTTATTTACACACATCAAAACAAGCACAAGTGTTTTTCCAAGTCAAAACACAAAATGGTCATTTCACTAAGAAAAAACAAATCTGACTACATCGTGTCTCTCTGGGTCCGGCCACAAAATTTAATCTACATCACATGCAATGTCCTCTAGTCGAAGACACTGAGGAAAATATCTTCTGGAATGCCATGTACAGGCCTGACATGATGTCTAGTCAATATCCCCATTCATGGTGATGATGGTCATAGACCTTCCAGCCACGCAGAGAAGAACTCTTCAATCGGATTTAAGAATGGAGAGTATGGGGGGAGGTTGAGTACAGTGAAGAGTGGGTGATCTGTACACCAGTTGCGAACCACAGCAGCCCTATGGAAACTAACATTGTCCCATATAATGACGTATCTGGTCTGCTCTGGTCTCTGAACATGAGTGAACATGTCATATAAGGTGTCTAGGAATTCAATAATGTGTGCAGTGTTATAAGGGCCTAGGGATGCATGATGGTGAACAACACCATTTTGACTTATAGCTGCACACATAGTTATGTTACCACCATGTTGTCCTGGGACATTAATTATGGCACGGTGTCCAATAATGTTTCTCCCACGTCTCCTAGTTTTAGTGAGTTCAAAACCTGCCTCATCCACAAAAAGCTGCTCATGACCCATGGCATCTGCCTCCAGCTCCATCACTCTCTGGATAAGGCAAAACAAATGCAGCACAGCAGGACCATGCACAGCACTACAGTATGCACCTCCAGATTTCAGTAATGGCTCGTTTCCACTGACTGATACAGTACGGGTCGGTACGCTTTTATGGCCATTTCCACTGTCAAAAGCGTAGCGAACCGAACCGTACCACTTTTTTTGGCACCCTTTCGAAAAGGTACCAAAGACGACCAAAAGGTGAAGCTACACGCGCAGCTGAACGCGGATTGGTTAAGAGATAAGTCACGATCTCATGGAGCTAGCCAGAATCAAAACAATGGAGCCGCCATGTTTTTAAATACACAGCCAAGACAACTATATGCATTATAATAACACGTAATGGATGACCCGGGCTCAAAACAATCCTTGTCGTTGTCTTGATGAACAGCCAGAAAGCCAAGAATCTGCTGTGTCCTGTTGTTGTTTTACAAGGCCGTCTAAAAGTGCGAGCAGTTTTTGCTTTTACGCGATCGCGTCTAGATTTGATATAACAAACTTTTTGAGCTGATGATAATAACGTGTGTGATAAATGAAGCGTCTTCGACATCTGATCCATTCAGAAAGAAAAGGACAAACGTGAGAGTGAAGCGCGGAAAAAAGGAGAAGCCTGACAAAACACAGGAGCAAATAGTTTCAGCAACCTGAACAATCTGCCATGAACAAACTGCCATGTTTATCATCACCTTTTGGACTATTATGAACTCGGAATGACGGAATTACTCTTTAACAGAGGCTACATGTGCTGGTGAAGATTAAAGATACAGATGAGAGGTTAGCTCTGACTGGGCTACTGTATATGTTGCGTGTTGTTTTTGAACTCAAATAAGGACTTAATGTATGCTGTGTGTAGTTTATTTGTAAGTGGTAACATATCGGAGACTGTAAGGGTCTGTATGTGTTCATATATGTTGCATTTATTTATTTTATATAATTGCAGACATTACAGTAGGCTGTAACACTGTCACACTGTCATTGATCTGCAGTTATAATCAAATCATGTTCATAGAAATGTTAGTAATAAACATTTATAAACAAGTATTAATATGTTCAAAGCATCTGTTTTGTTAGAAGAGCTTCTCATATAATGTGAACGACCTGTACAGCTTTACTGTAGACATTTATTCGAGCGAGAATGACGTTGACTGAAACTCTCTGTAGTACACCACGCCCACCAAAAGGGTACCCTTTGTAGTAGAAACACAAGCTTGATAAAGGTGACCCGTACCAACCCGAACCGTACCGTACTGTACCACTCAGTGGAAATGAGCCATAAGTACCAATGATACTATATCTTACCTGCACATAGAGTGCTGTGCAGTGGATTGTACCTACAATTTTGCAAAGTGTGTGTTATAAAACTGCAAACTGAGTGCAAAGCAGTGTTTGTGCTTTTAATTTGGCAAATTCAGTTATTGGTTTTGCTATAAGAATTAATTGTTTTATAAATTGTGCTATAAGAATCTTGGTTAGGGTTTAAGCATTCAGAAAAAACTGTAATGTCAGAAATCCTTCCGGACTGTCAGATTCATTCACTGCACTTGCACAGCCCCAATCACCAGAATTCTAATTACCTTTACCTGTTGCTCATCACCCCGCTCACACAACATAAAGCTGCGGTCACACTAGTTTGAGTTTGCGAAATTCTGTCGTACGGCGCTGCGAAAAGGGGCCAAAATAAACAAGATGATTTGACATTTAAAAAGCGAGCGATTGGTCCATGTTTTGAATTTCTGTCCAGAGAGGTGATGTTTTGATCCTCGATTGGTCTCACACAATCATATGATGTGATTTCTCGGGTCAGAGTTCACCAAGCTTGAACTTTCCAATGCAGCGAAGTGCGAAACTTGCCGTACGACCTTGCGTTTCCGGTCTGACGCATTTGGGTGAGTATGAATGGAAGTCTATGGGGAGAAAAGTGCAGTGTGACCACAGCTTAAGCCTAGACACATTCACTCATTCACTGTCTGGTCTACTTGTTAGTATCCGGACTCATTACTCTTCAGCTTGGTAGTATTTACCTGTCGTTGTATCCTGTCTGCCTGTCTGTCAGCTCACCAGTTAGCCTGTTATCCCGTCCGTTATCTTGTCCTGTGGATCCTGTACTGTGTTTACCTCATTTACATCATCTTGTTTCAGTTACCATCCGAAGTTGTTCTGTTTTGTTTATTATGTTGGTGTTGATGATATTTCTATTCTGAACCACCTCCTTTACATTGTTTGTTTAAAGTATTATTAAATATCCATTCTTTCTGTTAATTCGCCTTTGTCTTCTCTCTGATCCGTTACAATTACCAATTTGTAATAGTGCCATTCCTTTTAACAACATTTATAAAAAATGTTTAGGGACTGAAGACACCAAGTGATGAAGGGTTTCAGTTGTAATTTTGTCCCATTCTTCCTGCAAACAAGTCTTCAGGTGAGCAATGGTACGGCATCTTTAAACTCACTTTTTGTGCTGTAAAATGCACCACACATTCTCTATTGTGGCCCGTTTCCACTGAGTGGTATGGTACGGTACGGTTCAGTACATTTTTATGGCCGTTTACATTGTCAAAAAGCTCACCTTTCAATTTAATTCACCTTTATTTGTTTAGCGCTTATACAATGTAGATTGTGTCAAAGCAGCTTCACATTTAAGATTATAGTAAATTGAAACCGTGTCAGTTCGATTTTCAGAGTTTCAGATCAGTTCAGTTCAGTTTAGCTCAGTTCAGTGTGGGTTAGTAATCACTACTAAGAGTCCAAACACTGAAGAGCAATTCCATCGATGCGCAGCTCTACAGATCCCAAACCATGCAAGCCACTGGCGACAGCGGAGAGAAAAAAAACTTTACCAATTGGCGAAAGTGAAGAATTAAAAAAACCTTGAGAGAAACCAGGCTCAGTTGGGCATGACCATTTCTCCTATGGCCAAATGTCTTGTGCAGAGCTGCAGTCTAGGCGCCGGAAGCTGGAGAATGCTGGACCTCAGCAAAGACTCCTCTGTCCTTGGAGCACCACAGGAATCAGTCTCATGCTCTCCACTCCTACATGACTACCACAGCAGCTGCTCAGGATACGGCCTGATCCAGGATTGTGAAAACCTCGGGACCATCTCGTCACTGGTCTTGAATCGTATCAGTGGCGCTGCATAGTCTGAGGGCCTCGGGATGAGTACCCCCAGGTGGAAACAGAGAATAAGAGAATAATTAGCGTAGCTGCTGTTCATAGTGTTTATAAAGGAGATGCAAAAACCTGCATGGGGCACAATCATGTGTCATACCGCTAAGTGATGCACTGAGTGTATGCTTTGCTAAAAAGATAGATTTTTTTTAGGCTTTGCTAAAAAGATAGGTTTACACAAAAAGTGTACAGAACCATACGTACCATTTTTTCGGCACCCTTTCGAAAGGGTACCAAACACAAGAAAGGGTACCAAAAAGTGGAGCTACACGCGCAGCTGAATGCTAATTTGTTACAGAGATACGTCACGATCTCGTGGAGCTAGCCAGAATGAAAACAAAGGAACCGCCATGTTTTTAAAATAAACTGACATTACATGGAAATACTATATGCATATAATAACAAGCCATGGATGACCCAAGCTCAAACAAACCTTGTCGTTGTCTTGATGAACAGCCAAAAAGCCAAGAAGAACAAAATCTGCTGTGTCCTGTTGTTTTACGAGGCCTTCTAAAAGTGCGAGTTATTTTCGCTTTCTCCAGGGAGCTCGCAATCGCATCTATATTTGATATAACAACATTCTTGAGCTGATGATAATAATGTGTGTGTGATTATTGAAGTGTCTTCGACGTCTGATCCTTTCAGAAAAGAAAAGGACAAACGCGAGAGTGAAGAGCGAAAAAACAAAGGAGAAGCCTCACAAAACACAGGAGCAAATTGTTTCAGCAACCTGAATCATGAACAAACTCGACAAATGACAAAATTACTCTCTAACAGAGATTACATGTGCTGGTGAAGATTACAAACACAGATGAGAGGTTTGCTCTGACTGTGGGCTATATTGCGTGTTGATTTTGAACTCAAATAAGGACTAAATGTATGCTGTGTGTAGTTGATGTGTAACCGTAACATATCGGAGACTGTAAGGGTCTGTATGTGTTCATATATGTTGCAGTTGTTTATTTGTTTTATATAATTGGAGTTGTTACAGTAGGCTATATCATCATTGATTTGCAGTTATAATCAGATCATGTTCATAGAAAAGTTAGTAATAAACATTTATAAACAAGTATTTATATGTTTAAATAGAGCTGTAAACCTACACTGGTCTCACGGTTCGGTTAGGTTACGATTATCATGCCATCGATTCGGTTCAATTCGACATTTTGGTGCATTGACGATGCTTTCCATACACAGTTTTATATTTTCTTCACAGCACAGCAATTTTTGTATTAAAATGTAAAAATATATTTAAATACTATTTGTAATACAATTTTGTCCTTTAATACAACCAGTCAGATATATAAATTGTACCTTTAAACAACACAAGCATTTATAGCAAATTATATAAAGAAATATGAATATTCCATTCGCTTTCTGATCCTTGTCTACCAAGTTCTCTTACACCCCTATGATTGGTCACACGTTCAACAGAAAGGGCTGCGATTGGCTTTTGTGCGCTGGCTCGTCACAGATGAGTGACACTGTGCCACGGTGTGAGTGTGAGAGAGAGAGAGAGAGAGAGAGTTTACTTTCATTCTCTCAATCTCAGTGAAATAGGGGCTTCTGCTGTAAGTGTCAGTGAAAGACTGTCCAGCAAACACACACGCAGTGAAATTGTGCACAGTTTCTGCGTTTTTAAGTAGTTAGAGCATTGTAAATACTCGCGCTCGCCTCCCTCGCCATAGTAAGCTAAGGCAACAGCGCATAAGAGATAAATGACATCAGTACATAATAACCGGTTATGATTATTACTGAACCAATACCGAATTGTCCGTGATGCACCGAAGAAACAATTAATTTTTACACCCCTATGTTTAAAGCATCTGTTTCATGAGAAGAGCTTCTTATATGATATGTAAACGACCTGCGCTGTGGACATTTATTCGAGCGAGAATGACATCGACTAAAACTCTCTGTCATACACCACGCCCACCAAAAGGGTACCCTTGATAGTGGAAACGCAAGCCTGATAAAGGTGACCCGTACTGTACTGTACCACTCAGTGGAAACGAGCCATTAGAGACAGGTCAGTACTGCAGGCAGGCCAGTTAAGTACCTGTATCCTCTCCTCTGCAGCTAGGACTTTGTAATGTGTGCAGAATGTGGCTCCAGGGACAGACAAGTCTCGCTGACGTACAGCTTCTCCAGGAAAAGGAGAAATGGTCGTGCCCAACTGAGCCTGGTTTCGAGTTTTTTTAAAATCTTCACTCTCGCCAATTGGTAAAGTTTTTTTCCTCGCCGCTGTCGCCACTGGCTTGCATGGTTCGGGACCTGTAGAGCTGCGCATTGATGGATTTGCTCTCCAGTATTTGGACTCTCAGTAGTAAATATTAAACCACACTGAACTGAGCTAAAATGAACTGAACTTAAACTCTGAAAACTGGACTGACACGGTTTCAATTTACTATAATCTTCTATGTGAAGCTGCTTTGACACAAATCTCCATTGTAAAAGCAATGTGAATTGAATTGAATTGGTTTTAAATTTGTTTGTTGAAATATGCATGGGCGTCCCTGGAAAAGAAGGCAGGATATTGAGCTCTAAAATCATTAACTTTTACAGAGTTAATGGTGTCGTTAGAGAAGTGCAAGTTTCCTTTGACAAGGGCTCTGACACAAGCCCATACCATGACAGACCTTGCTTTTGAACTTGTTGCTGGTTCAAGTCTGGATGATCCTTTTTATCTTTGATCCGGAGCACACGGTGTCCATTTCTCCCCAAAAATATCTGAAATACTGATTCAGTACACATTTCCACTGTGTGATAGTCCATCCCAGATGCCTTTGAGCCCAGAGAAGATCCCAGACAGCGCTTCTGGACACTGTTAACATATGGCTTCCTTTAGGCACAGTAAGGTTTAACTGGCATTTGTAGATGTAATTATGTAGTGTGGTACTTGACAGGTTTGCCAAAAATAGTCCTGAGCCCATGTGTTGATATCACTTATAGATGAAAGACAATTCTTGATGAAGTGCTGCCTGAGAAATTTGAGATCACGGTTGTTCAGCTTAGGCTTGTGCCCAGTCCTTTACACACTGAAATTATTCCAGATTCTTTGAACCTTTTAATTATGCTATGCATTGTTGAAGGTGAAACATCTTTCTTTGAGGAACATTTGTTTTAAAACATTTCAATAATTTTCACACTTATTTGTTGGCAAATTGGCCTATATTTGTTCCTAAAGGACTAGACTTTTGTTGGATGCTGTTTTTTTGTGCCAAATCATAATTACAATCACCTGTTGACATCACCTGTTTCAAATCACAACATTATTTAACAAATTTACCAAATTACTAGCCCTAAACTGTTCCTGTCCCAACCTTTTTTGGAACGGGTTGCAGGTTTGAATGACAGAAAAAGATGTATAGACCATTTTGAGGGATGTAAACAAAAACAATGGTCCTAACATGTTTCCTGTTTTACATTTTTTATTTCTATAGCTTTTGAGAATCCAAAATAAGCCATATATTGATAAATAATGTTATGGCATCTGTTTTAACATTAAGTTATGATTGAATTGCCTCTTGTTACAGTCATAAAATAGTTTGATAACAAGCAGGAAACGTTCATGGGCCAATGACATGGCCACATTGAAATGGTCTATATTTACAAATAAAATGAAGTTGACCTGGGCCCCATTTCAGAAAGGAGGTTAAGTGAAAACTCAGAGTATGTTAACCCTGAAATGAGAAAAACTCTGGGTTTTCCGTTTCAAAATGGCAGGTTTGTCAAACTCAAGAAAGCAGGGTAAGTCAAACCTGTTTCTGAAAGAGAGGTAACTTTTACTCCGAATGAGTTACCGTGGTAACTTACTCTGTGAACCTAAACTGGTCAGGAGCAGGTTTTATTCTCTAAACTCTGAGTTTCTGTCAGTCTCCTCCCCTTTTATTAAAGATGAAGCAGTATTTCTCGCCTTAGACTTACGTTCCACCCACCTATTTTTATGTGCATTTTAGATATGCCGATAAAAAAATCAGTTGATGGAAATGCCAAGATGCACATAACTTTTAAAAATAGGCATAAAAAACATATGTGCATAACTAAGTAGGATAAGCTTTTTATTCAATAAGAAAAGACGTGCTTAAACTACGATGCAGACACTTTTACCGAACAAATTCCAGTATGTGTATTAAAAAAGGTTTGTTATAAGAGTTCATGTGATAATGAAAATGTGTGTGAATGGACAAACAAGCAAGCTGAGCACATTGTAAAACATCTGAAATGTTGTTTTGGTCATTCTAAAACACCTTAACTGTTTTAGTATTAATGTTATTATATTATTAATTACTTCCAGAGCATCTGAAGCATGTCAAGAGCGTCTGTTCCCCGCGTCTCATGACAAACGCCACCACGCGTTCATTGTGTCCGCATTGTCCTCTAAGGTCAAAGTCATTTATTAAATAAATAAAAGATTCACGTAGCTTCTTCTACCACAGTAAATTGTATTTTTACTGTTGATATTTGGCGCCAGTTCTTGTTCTTCAGATTTGTTGGATGGAAACGCTGCTTTATTTGCATATATTTTATGCCATATTCCAGTTTTGCACATACCTTTTATTAGCATTTTTGGATGGAAACATGGCTATTGCCTACATTTCATGATTATAATATATACAATAATTAGCTTAAATTCAATGATCTTCAACAGGGACATGTACTTTACAAGACTAATAGAATTCTTACTCGTTCTAAAAACTATGTTTTAGTATTGCTTACATTCTAAATGTCATATTAACCTCTACCACTTGATTAATAAAAAAGGCAAAAACAAATGCACTTTTACATCTATAAAAAACTAAACTTTAGAAATGTTATCAAACTGATCACCATGTGTAAAAGTGGGAACCTTAAATTAAACATTTCCACTAAACACTAAGCTAAGGTTATATGCAGTCTTGTTTTGTCAAATTTGTTGTAAAACTATGCAGTAGCCTACTTCATGTAATATAATGCAATTACATCTAAAATAACTTCATAATTACAGCCACTTCCCCACTTTTTCCAAGTGAAAAGTCAATAAACGTCACTCATTACCTATTTTAATACACTTAAATATTTTAAATGTAAACTTACGCATTAACTTGAGCAGCTGTTTTCCCATGCTGTCTCTGTTTCACTGATGCAGTGGTGTTGCTTTTTGAAATATATGGTCATATTTGCTATAACTTTGCATGAGCACATCAAGTTTAGCTGGACAAAGAAAGCTCATCTCTTTTTGTCAGATGTTGCCATGGTGACTTGTATTATCTGCGCTCCATTGATAATGCCTTTTTATAGTCGCTGTGTGCGAGCTTAACTCTAATTTAGTCTACTCAAATTTGATTGAACTAACTCAGATCAGCTATTCTGAAACCGAAAACTCAGAGTTTTTAATCTCTCGGTAAGTCAACTTAGAGATCAAGTTTAAACTTCAAGTTGGTTGAACATCCTTATTGAAACAGGCCCCAGATATTCAGCCAGGCTGTATTCCCTGTTTAGTCTGAAATAGCACTGGAGGTGACTTTGTTCTTTGATCTGTTCTCTCCAGGGCTGTATATGAATCTTTCCCTGTCCATATTGTTTGAGGCTTATGGATTTTTCAGCATCTGTGAATTTGAATAATTGATTGGTCAGTTCTGACACTGACACAAAGTAGACTGTTTGGCCATTTTTTGTGTTTTTACAGCTTTAAACTAAAGAGAATCTCCAGAACTGGAGTTTAAAATGAATGTAGAACTTTAAAACTCTTTTCTTAATGGTTAACATAAATAGGGGACTAGTGGGTTCTGCACTGCAAGTTTTATTTGTTTGTGTTTGTATTTGTTTCTGTTTGTTTCTGTGATGTTTCTGCAGAACTTCACATGCAGAGCTTCTGTAGGGTACAGTATTTGTGCCAGTGCTGGCCGCTGCTGGACCCCACACCTCACTGCCATACAGCGCTATAGGCAGGACCACTGTGAAAGATCTTAGTCCAGATTCTGATGGGAATGTTTATTTTGAACAGTTTCATTTTAAAGCATACAGTGCTCGCAGGGCTTTCACAATTTATGTTTTAATAGCTACAATAAAATTTCCAGTGAGATTTATAATTAGTCAAAGATAATTATATTGTAAAACATGCTGAAGTTTGGTGTTGCTTACAGCCAGGGCTTTACATTATCACCCTCCAACCCGCCAAATGCCGTTTAGGGTTAGACAGCCACTCCCACTAGCCACTTTGGCTGGCCGAAACTCATTTTTAAATTGCCAGTGCTGGCTCGTCGTCACTACAGATTAGACTGTCAGTTTATGACCATTTGTCTATATGCGTAATGTGATCTTAGAATCGAGAAGCAGCACGACTGACAAAAACAGCTTTTTGTGCTAGCAAAAGAAAGCAGGTGAATAACGAATGAGAGGATCACGCGCACGGTGAGACAGGCTTTCCTTACTCACTGACGACTCGTCAGTGACAAGGGCTTTAGTGTCGTGCGAACAGATGATTTGATGCGCGCTTGTGTTTAAAAGCTCCAGTGCCGTTTCCTCACTCTAAGCAACCGTGCCTGGAAACGAAACTAGTGCGATGCTCGTGCACCCACAGTCCTTCAAGGGCTCGAGATTCTTTGTAAGCAGCAGCAGTTGTTGTCACTTTCGCTTTAACCATTCTTTAAACAGATTATTAATTGGCCTAACACTAACCATGTGCGCAGCATCATCCTTTCATTATCGCCAAAAATGTTTTTTTTTTTACACGATTTCTTTTGCTTGCTGTTATTTTTGTGAATATAGTTTAATAATCATCTTTTACAATAATATTGCTTTAATATTTTGTTGTATGCATAGTTAACTGGTGATCTGGGAGCCAGAACAGACCACTGTGCATAGTTTTAGATGTGTGAGAATATATATTTTTTAAATGTCAGTTGTTTTGTTGAATAAAAAGTGTATGTATACAGCAGTATTTTGCTTATTTTGACACATTATTTAAAATTTGTGGCAAGGAAATAATTAAGTTTGATGTGGCCAGAGAAAAAAAAGATAAATCCTTATTGTGTTGAGCCCTGAAAAGTCCAGTGAAAGAAAACTAATTGCAATGCAACACTTTTTTATGAAAGCACAACCCATTTGCTCATGCTCATTGAGTAAGCTCATAAACAAAAAACAGTTCAATGAACGAGGAGGCAAGTGGAAAAAAACATAAAATCAAATGAAGTAATTTTAGCATGCCAAAGTCTAATTTATGCATATAAAATATATTTTCCCAACAACAAAATTGAGGCTAGTGAAAATGGCGAGTGGCTTGTAACGATGGAAAACTACTAGCCATAGTAGCTGGTGATCAAAAAAGTTAATGTCAAGCCCTGCTTACAGCAAATATAAGCTTATGTTCTAGAATCTTGTGTGTGTGTGTGTGTGTGTGTGTGTGTGTGTGTGTGTGTGTGTGTGTGTGTGTGTGTGTGTGTGTG
>CAIGQZ010032580.1:11108029-11121297 GCA_903798205.1 Danio tinwini
AACCTGCCACAGGAGCTGCTCGTACAGTTCTACTCAGCTGTCATCCATTCCATCCTCTGTACTTCAATCACCGTCTGGTTCAGCTCAGCTGCCAAAACTGACCTCCATAGACTACAGCAAACTCCAGTTCTCTTCCTGGCTTTAACAGGAGTAATGTCTTCTATGACATTCTGAACTTTAGAGTTAAACAAATCAAGGAGAGAATCAGCAGAGTCTGCAGATATACTTGGTGCGAGTGATATGGCCTTCATAAACTGCTCACTAGTGTTCTCATTTATGCATCTCTTTCTGACAGGGGCAGATCTGTCTTTAATAGCTAGAGTGATCAATAAATCAAAGAAAATAGAGAAATGATCAGATCCTTAACATCCTTAACAACAGTCGATGAAATGTGTAGACCCTTAGTTATAAGTAGATCAAGAGTGTGTTCACGATTGTGTGTGGGTCCTTGAACATGCTAAGTCAGAACTAACAGTCAAACAGTCATGAGTTCTTATACAGCATTGATTTCTGGATTATCAATGTGAATATTAAATCCCTAACAATAGTAAAATAGTCAAACTCAGAGGTTATTATTGATAGCAGCTCTGTAAAATCATCAATAAAAGTTGGAGAATATTTTGGAGGTCTGTAGATAATGATCAGTAAAATGCGTGGAGCACCCTTTAGTGCTATACTCAGAAATTTAAAAGACAAATAGTCCCCAAATGACACTTGTTTACACTCACAGACATCTTTAAACAGGGCAGCGATGCCTCCACCTCTCCTATTAGCTCTGCAAACACTCAAAAAAAATTTAAGTTTAAAGGAGCTGTTTCATTCAGGACTGCTGCGCTACAACTGTCATCTAGCCAAGTTTCATTTAGAAGCATAAATCAAGACAATTTGTGTTGATAAAATCATTGACTAAAAGTGACTTATTGTTAAGTGATCGGATGTTTAAAAGTGCTAACTTAACAGTTTTAGCTGTTTTTCCTACACTAGTCTCAGATTTACATTTAATAGACACCAGATTTGAATAATTTGCTGTACTGCTTGAGGAAATCCTCGGTTTTCTGTCATGTAATACAACACATCTGCGTAGTGAAAGCTACAGGCACACTGGGCTCCTGCTTGTTCTGCGAACAAAATCTAATAAAGACACTTTTATCTAAGCAGGCACCTGAGACACATCAATGGCAGTTTTTAAGTTCACTAGCTGAAGATGAGGTGTTTTTCGAGACCTGCCGCTGTCGCAAAGACCTGAGGCCTCTCCTAGGTATAGGGCGAGGTGGGCTCAGAGATGGGTGTGAGGCTGGCTGATTTTTGGTTGCTAACTGGGGGCTTGCAGCAATGGATTGTGTGAGTTTAGTTCCAGCAAACACCAGTTCCTCCGTCTATTTTGTAAAATTCAAGAGAGGTGAGCAAGGTGACAGTGAAAATGTGTCTGATGCCAGAGGCTGTGGGTCTGGGGTTTCTGGCTGTTGAGATATGTTGACCTGGCTGTTTTCCTGGAGATCATCCATGAGTGCTGAGACTTGGTGCTGTTCTGGTGCGTCACAGTCTCTCTGTGTTAAGCTCAGTGTGCAGGGCTCAGACAGCAGTTTGTCTGTTATCAGTGGTTGTGTCTGCGTGGTGTTATTGCTGTCCTTGTGGGATGCGTCAGCCACAAGTCCACTCAGGAGGTGATTTGAAGTCCTGTGGTCATCCGGACATTTGCTAGGTGTGTGTGTGTGCCATTTGGGTTGAGTTCAGTGGCACACACAGCTGATGGATGATGGAGGGAGAAATAGATGTTGTCCTTCAGCACTTTTGCACCAAGTTTGTTTGGGTTAAGGCCGTCGGATGTAAACGGTTGTCTTTAATTCCAGAAGAGATTGAAGTTATTTTATTGAAGTCAATAAAATTCAGTCCTTTCCTGCTACATGTTTTCTGCAGCCATGCATTTAGACCAAGGAGCCTTGAAAACATACTTGTCCCTCTTGCAGGGAGTGGTGCTCTGATGAATGACTGAATCTTCAATCTTTCGACTGTTTCCAAGAGCTCACAGAAATCTTTCTTGATCAGTTCTGACTGCTCTTTCCGAACATCATTCTTCCCTACATGGATGATAATCCGTTTTGCATTTTTATGTTTCCTTAACATGTTCTCAAGTTCTTTGTTTACATTAGAAACTGTTGCACGAGGGAAGCAGTATGTCATTGTTGCTCTGCTAAAATGTTTGATTATTGAATCTCCAACAATCAATGTTCTTATCTTGGCTGCGATCGGAGCAGAATGTTGCTGTCTAGTTGGCCTTGAGCCTCTGTTCATGAGTCATATGGTTTCTGTCTGACTGCATTTGGGGATTCTTCACCCATATTACTAAAAACTTTAAATCTGTTCTGAAGCTGTAAAAACTGTTAAAACCCATTTTCTTCCCAGAATCGGCGCAGAAAAGGTCCCAAAAAGTAGGTCTCCAGAAGTGCCCCTGAGAGGGCAGATTGCATTTCTGTACCCAAGTGACTCGCCTGAGTCCACGTTTTCTTATTTTCTGGCAAATTAAACTCAGTTTAAAGTTTGCGTCTCATGTATCTGCTGATCTGCGTCACAAACTCCATGCATCAAGAAAGGACTTCTTATCGGATTCCATCTTCCATGCATCAGAGAAACTCAAACAACAAGAGAGACAGAGCCACAAAATCTAAGTATTTAGTTGTGCGTTAAAGTTGTGTGCCCCTTTTGACAAAGGTGTTTTTATAATCTTGGTGGTCCTTAACAGTTGTGTGGAACTGAGCTAGACTTGTAATTCTTTTACCTAAACTCTTTATTTCGCTTGCTTCCTTTTCTATGTTTTTGTTGTTATGTTTTGTATGTTTGTTTGTTATATGTTAGACTAGTCAATAAATCGCGCTATAACCATGTTGGATTGTCTTTGTTTTGCTTTACAGAAAAAGTCCCTTTAACAATAGATTCTGCTACAAGCTACAAACAAGTTTATTAAAACTGCTAAACTACACATTTAAATTGCAAAAAATGCTTTTCTTACTTAGATTTTTTGTCTTGTTTCTAGTCCAAATTGCTAACAATTCCTAAATCAAGAAGAATTTTCTAGACAAGCAAAACATGTTGTTGTTTTAAAAAATAATATTCCATTATTAAGTGAGTTTTTCCTTAAAAAAAAGCTAAGTAATCTGCTAATGGGGTAAGCAAAATAATCTTATGTCAAAAGGAAAAAACAAGATTATTTTGCTTACCCCTTTAGCAGATTACTTTGCTTTTTTAAAGGAAAAACTCACTTAATATTGTCATATTATTTCTGAAAACAAGACATTATAATTTTGCTTGCCAAGAAAATGTTTCTTGATTTAAAAAATTTTAGATATTTGGACTAGAAACAAGACAAAAAAAATCTAAGTAAGAAAAGCATTTTTTTGCAGTGTACTTCAGGAAGTAGTTATAATTCCCTTTCTAAATAAATAAATAAATGATTACAGAGTGCGCTCAGATGGGCGTGCAAAGTCATTGTTATAGTTATTTTGTTAAATTAACTATAAGTTAATTCAGAATATTAATAATTAATAATAATTCGTTATTATTTATCATTAATGTTTATAAACTGAGCTAATTTTGCTACAGGTTCAACCATTCAGTTACAGTATGTGCATTAACCATAATCAGCCAGGAAGTCAGCTTTTAAAGCTTCTTTACAGTAAAAAAAGTTAATTTACATGTAAATTTTTGGTCATCAAATATATACATTTATTTAAAGGTGCAGTATGCAAGTTTGACACCCAGTGATTGAACTAGGTATTGCACTCCTGGATTAAAATAAATGCAAGCGCGGGTTGCCAGTTTGAGTACAGGAGTGAGTGATTTAAACTGTGTTCTAAATAAAAGAAACGACACGCGATAGAAGGAATATTTTCCATATTAAAAGGAGTTTTTATCCTAACCAACACCTCAAATTGATATATAAGAAACGGCTTCTATTACTCACAGCTGAACAACAGAAACCTATGACAGTGATCACCTCAGGTAAAGCTCATGTGCTTTATTCAGTGCTAAATGCTAACAATGGGAGTTTGAATGCCAGTTTACATGACATGTTTTGACATTTACTGAAAGCAGAAAGTTCACCTCAGATAGAAAATAAAATAAACCATTTAAAATTGAACTTTAGAACTAAATACATGAGTGATTCAGCATGTACATTTAATGATGTTAAAGACGGTTAACATGTATTAAATAAATTCTAAACCTTACCTTATGGTGAGTGAGTGTATATTCTGTGCTTTTGGTGCAAACAGCCAAAGTGCTCATAACTGCGTACCTCGTCACAAAGCGTGTTGTTAGGACACAGGGTTACAATGTAACCTGCTCACCTAATGTTTACATTCATAATATTTATATCATTTGCCAATTAACCTCATGTGGAACTGAATCTGTCTCATTTCAACGTCTGATACTGTCCATTTTGGTCACTGGAGCATGCTCTCAGAGCCTTTCTGAATGAAAGAATGAAATACGCTGTTTTCCAACAAGGCAATCCGGAGTGCTGAAATATAATTGGCTAAACTGGCATTGTACAGGTGAAATTTTCACTTGGGATGTTTTTTAAATATCTGCACAGATATTATGCTATTTTTATGCCTTAGAAGAGTCAAAAACTTACATACAGCACCTTTAAGACTATGCTTTGGATAAATTCTATTAAAACACCATAATAATTATTAATTATCATTAAAGAAATATGGAACCACAATCAAACATCAATAACAATGGGCAAGACATTTATCAAAAATATAAATAGAAATTCTAAAAAACGCTGAAAAGCTAAAAAACGGTTTGCCCGATTTGTCCAGAAACAATGAATCTCTGACAATCTTTTAAGTCTTACAAAGTAAAAGGATTGTAGCTTGAAAACTGAACATCTTGTACACCATTTTAACTAGTATGTTATAGTTTTCAGACAGACCTTTAACTAATAAAATATACAAAAATGACTCTCTATGCAAAACCTTCAAAATCAGTTGAGTGACTGGTGAAAGTCAGCCAAAGCCAATCAAAATCAGTTGGTTGATTATCTACTCAAGACAATTCCTTTTTATTTTCAGACTTTTAAATTTATTCATTTGACATTTTAAGTTTCATTTTACTTGCTCTTGAATTACACTGCAATTTATTTTACTTTCAAACTATGTATGTTTAATTATAAGTATACTTTTCAGTCTTACAGGATAAAAGAGCTACAGGTAAAAATACAACACATCCATACAGTCAGTCTAGAATCATTAGTGAATTACATGAAAAGCACGGGAGAACAGAGAAGCGATACATAAAGTACAACACATCCACACTTGCAATGCATGTAATGTATTTTGCCTGTTTGAAAGACAAAATGTTCTCTGAGACATAACACAGATTTCATTTGTATCAGTGTAGTTTGTTTCTCCTGACTTCAGTGTGAAGCCTGCAGCACAGACGCAGTAGAAATGACCAGGGCTGTTGTGACATGTAGCATGTTTTCCGCAATTAATGTGGTCACATTCCTTTTTGTCTGTAATTTAGAAAAATATAAATAATTGTCATCAGAAAGATCAGTGTTTTGCTCTTTATGTAAGAGTAACAAATATTAAAGAAATAAAACACATTTTTAGTGAATCATTTATTCCATTTGTCACCACCTACTTAAATTGCAATTATAAAATGTAATAGTTATATACACATTTCTCAAATTCATTTATTTTCAAAGTTTGATGTTACACATTGGACGTTACAGTGATTAAGTTACATCTGTTAAGTCTAACATGATCTGAAATGATCTAAAAAGTCTCTATTAACAGTTTATTTTATTAAGAAAATATTTTGTGACCATCGGTTCAAATTTGAGAGAAATGAAATAATCACACACTGCTAAAAATAAATTGTAAATAACTGCACGCATTGCAATTTGTGTCTAAACCAGAAATATGCATTAGATTGCATATTTTGTTTGCATTGCCATTTCGTCACCTTGGAATTATAAGGTTCTTTCAAAACGAATGATTTTGAGATATTGAGCTTCAAAGTTTTTGCATTCCATAGCAAACGATGCGTGTGTAACATTAGTTTTTTTAAATAAAACATCTTAAAATGTAAACAACTTCTTAAAAAAACATCCCATAATGTAAATAAGTTGTCATTTAATAAGAATATGTCAGATAGAATCTTATAATTCTAAGTTGACGATTTAACAACATGTGTAATAAAAGCAATAAACAACATACAATAATTCGATAGAATAATTAAACCGTTTATTTTCTTTTTTTTTTTCCTCCATTACAGTGAATAAATGTCACATACATGACATGTTAGTCATTTCAATGTATACTTTGGACTTTTATGATAACTTCAAATACAGTTAAATGTATATTTTAAGTATAAAAATAAATACTTAAGCAGGAATATGGTGGGATAATTAAGGTATAAAAACGTAGTTTAAAAGGTAAACTACAAGGATGATATTAGGTTTACTTATAAGAAAACATACAAGTGCTAAGAAGCTAAGAAACTGGTGGTTTACTGGCAGAACACTTTAGTGAACTCATGGTAAAATCTGGTGTAGTATTTAATTCCAGTAGCATACAGGACATTTATTCCCCTTGTAAATAGTAGCAGTATAAATGAAAATGCGTTTGCAAACTAGTTGATTTCTAAAGGTTTACTACTGTTTCACTTAAAGTATTCAATAAAGGTAAAAGTGTGCCAGTTTAGTTCCAAACAAAATACTGTTTTTATTTGTGTAAGTCTAAAGTGTAAAGGCCCGTTTCCACTGAGTGGTACGGTACGGGTCGGTACGGGTCGGTACGCTTTTATGGCCGTTTCCACTGTCAAAAGCATACCGAACCGATCCGTACCGTACCACTTTTTTGGCACCCTTTCGAAAGGGTACCAAAGACGAGAAAGGGTACCCTAAGGTGGAGCTACACGCGCAGCTGAACGCTGATTGGTTTACAGAGATACGTCACGATCTCGTGGAGCTAGCCAGAATCAAAACAATGGAGCCGGCATGTTTTTAAATGCACAGCCGAGACAACTATATGCATATAATAACGATACATGGATGACCCGGGCTCAAAACAAACCTTGTCGTTGTCTTGATGAACAACCACAAAGCCAAGAATCTGCCGTGTCCTGTTGTTGTTTTATGAGGCCGTCTAAAAGTGCGAGCGGTTTTTCGCTTTCTCCAGGGAGCCCGCGTTCGCGTCTAGATTTGATATAACGAACTTCTTGAGCTGATAATAATAATGTGTGTGTGTGATTAATGAAGCGTCTTCGACATCTGATCCATTCAGAAAGAAAAGGACAAATGCGAGAGTGAAGTGCTGAAAAAAGGAGAAGCCCGACAGGATTACAAGGATTCCCGACAGGAGCAAATAGTTTCAGCAACCTCAAACATGAACAAACTGCCATGTTTATCATCACCTTTTGGACTATTATGAACTCGGAATGATGGAATTACTCTCTAACAGAGGCTACATGTGCTGCTGAAGATTACAGACACAGATGAGAGGTTAGCTCTGACTGTGGGCTACTGTATATGTTGCGTGTTGTTTTTGAACTCAAATAAGGACTTAATGTATGCTGTGTGTAGTTTATTTGTAAGTGGTAACATATCGGAGACGGTAAGGGTCTGTATGTGTTCATATATGTTGCATTTATTTATTTATTTTATATAATTGCAGACGTTACAGTAAGCTGTCACACTGTCATTGATCTGCAGTTATAATCTAATCATGTTCATAGAAATGTTAGTAATAAACATTTATAAACAAGTATTAATATGTTTAAAGCATCTGTTTTGTTAGAAGAGCTTCTCATATAATGTGAACGACCTGTACAGCTTTACTGTAGACATTTATTCGAGCGAGAATGACGTTGACTGAAACTCTCTGTAGTACACCACACCCACCAAAAGGGTACCCTTTGTAGTGGAAACGCAAGCTTGATAAAGGTGACCCATACCGACCCGAACCGTACCGTACTGTACCACTCAGTGGAAACGAGCCATAAAAGTACATTTACAAGCACTGGTGGCTGAACAATAGAGGGCGCTGCACTTCAGGCCACACACAAAAATACTTTTGCTACCACTACCAGTAACATCAGTTGATATTTATATGACATCCTATAATAGAAAATAATAAATGCAAATTATAGGCTTTTCCTAAATCTCCCATCAATCTTTTTTTCTGGGGTGATAAAATAAAGGTTAGTTTGGAGGACTTTTCCCATCTCTACTTAAGTAAAGGTCTCTGCATAAAAAGCAATGGGAGTAACTAGATGCAGCCGAAGCAGTGGGACATTTTTTGACCATGCTCTCTGACTGGTTCATGTCATAGTGAGAGTTGGGTTTAGGGTCGGGCTTAGGTAAGAGGGGTCATTTCATTGCTTGATTTAGCAACACCCACAAAAACCTGAAATGCCCAATTTTACTCTACTGGCCTCATTCTTTCTCCGTTTGGTACTGTGTGGTATTATATCACACCTTGAATACAAAGTCTTAAAAGCTTTAATTAAATGTAGCATAAATTGTAAAATGTTCCTTTCCATTGTTGGACATGTATCCAGTTCTACATAAGCAGATATAACCTCCTTAGTTATTGACACATTCTGCATTTGGACCACAGATTAATACAGCTATTCACATATTCACTGACATCTGAAATAAAATGAACAGAGATTCAGATGCTGTTTCTGAGCACAGATGTCACATGAAATACACTGCATCAAGCAGTCTTAGCATTTAATCATATTTAATTGCTTAAAATTAGCTTTCATGCAGAGTAGCATATATTTTGTACAGAGTATTGTCATTTACTTTACTTACATTTGGTCTGACAATGAAGACATTTGTGCTGACAATAATCATTCTGACTGAAATATTGTATTTGCATAAAATGATGAATGATCGATTTAGTTCAGGGGTGTCAAACGTACGGCCCGCGAGCTGGATGCAGCCCGCAAACAGGATTAATCCGGCCCGTGAGATGATTCTGTAAAGTATAAAAATGAGCTGCAATTCTTCAATAAAAGAAACTGCTATTGTAATTGTGTCAACTGGATGGCGCAATAGCAATTGCAAACTTGTAATTTCATCCAATCCAGAAGCCTGAATTAGCATCAGTTTGACAGCCTTCTCAGAGAGAAAGACCATATATGCCCTGCCATTATGCCACTATTTTACGTTTTGTCAGTTTAGTGGCTAATTTATTCCAAAGCCAACAACACCTCGAATCCCAACTGTCATTGGTGGTGCTATGACACCATATGTTCTTTCAAGTTAAAGCTGTCATTGTGGGATACGCAACTTTCCTGTGGTGATGCAGCTCACTTCCGCTGTCTGAAAAATGTGCGCAACCCAACATGTGGCAGACATGATGCAGTTCAAAGATAAAATAATGGGACTGTTAAGTAAGTTTAGGAATAGATTTTGCTCCATTTGGCCAGGGGCAGACTGGCCATGGGGAGCACTGGGACATTTCCCGGTGGCCTGATGGTCAATCTGGCCTGCCACTGTCAGTCTGGACTGGCCATAGGAAGAACCGGGACATTTCATGGTGGTCTGACGGTCAATCTGGCCTGCAGATAAATACCACACATCCTATTTTTTGTGTAGAATTAACCGTTGTTAGTTGTAGTAGCATTTATTACTATTGTTATTATTAGTTGTTATTATTATTATTAGTTATTTTTATTATTATTATTATTATTATTATTATTATTATTATTATTATTATTATTATTATTATTAGTAGTAGTAGTAGTAGTAGTACTACTACTACTACTACTACTACTACTATTCCTGCAATTTTGGTGCTTGGACCACAAAAGTAAACTACAAGAATACAGTAGTACTAAGTTAATTTAAAGAAATTCAAAGCATATAAAACATTACTTAGACCAGTGGTTCCCAACCTTTTTTCCAGGAGACCCCTATTTTAACGCTAACATTTTTTAACCTGCTGCAAATTTAACAGCAACACATTTAACATCATGTACAAATAACATGTACAAATCTATCTGTTTAACTTATTATTAAAAGGTGAAACATGCATACATGCATGCACACTTCGGAAAAATTATTTGGGTTTACCAACTGTCTGTGGGTGTCTGGTGCTCTGATGTCTCTTTAGTTTGCAGGGCTTCATGCTTTCATTTACTAGTCTGTCACCACAGATGACACTCAATTCTTACCTTGTCCATTGCTTCAATGAAACCAAATTCAAGATAACTATCCAAATAAATTCTTGCATTCTTTTTAGCACATTTATTTTCATCTCCTTCCTGGCACTTTGCCATATCTTTTCTTTGGTGCATCTTTTTTAAATTCTCTAATGTAAGCTCTGGTCTACGCTCCCACTCTCATGATACGCTGTAACATTCTCGACGTTAATGATTAATGAAATCTCTTATCTTTCTATTTTTAATTTTTTCCCCCCAAATAATCAGAATTGAATTATTTTATAAATGAAATAAATTTCCTTAAATAAAAAGGAAAAAAAGAAGAAAAAAAAAACATGAGTGCTCTTTGCGACCCCTTGAAAATCATTAGCGACCCCTAGTGGGGGTCGCGACCTCCGGGTTGGGAACCACTGACTTAGACTATGTGTCAAACTGTACTTTCACAAACTATAAAATAAGAAATCTTAAACAGTATAAGAGTTGATTGAGATAAAATAGTTTAATGAGATTAGTGCACTTTCACAAAGTACAAAATGTGTCACACGATTAAAATCAGTTACCTATCAGCAAACCATTATGTTTACTTGTAGTAAAACATTTTATGTGTAGTTTAAGTGGAACTTGTTCACAACTACATTTTTTGGTTTAATTTATGATGGGCCAGAGTCTGTATTTTGCATGTGTTAAAGGCCGTCAACTCTTGTCTTTATAATTTTTTTCCTTGATTTAACTTTCTGTAAGTTGGATGTGCTAACTTCGTTCTACAGTATTAAACACAATTTTATTGGATACTTACTGCTTAAAGTATAACGACTTGGATTTAAATAAGTAATAACATAGACTGACATAAATACTAGTTTCTTACCATCACATTGAACTCCTTGTCCTACAATAAATGTCTCCTTTACATTGTTAGGGTTGTAGCCAGTTCTACATAAGCAGGCATAACCTCCTTGATTATTGACACATTCTGCATTTGGACAATTAATGCTGGTATTCACACATTCATCAATGTCTGAAATGAGATGAACAGATTCAGATGCTGTTTCACAGCTGCCAGATAGAATACATCACATCACATTCATTACTTCTGCTTGCTTATAATTGCTAGTCATATTGAAAAACATTCAACACCAATTGCAAAAAAGTTGGGACATTTTGTAAAATGTAACAAAATCAACAATATGTCATTTGCGGATTGTCTTTAACCTTTATTTATTCGACAAATGTACAAAGAAAAGGTTTCCAGGTGTAGTAAATAGTATTTTGTAAATATGGACCCTTTTTACAAGACTGTTATGAAGTGTTTAACGGTCATGATAAACTTAAATCTTTAAAAGTTTTTAATATTTAGATTTTTGAAAGGTATGAACATTTATATGCATTTATATCATCTTTGCATCAAATCACCAAAAACAAATGACAGCTTATGTGAGGTGTGTCTTATTCAGTGTCTATAGGGCTGAGAGTAAAATTGACGTTATTATCTCCTCTGGCTGCCGTCATCGGTCTCACGCTATTTTTTCCCTTTTTCTGAAAGTCTTTATAACATCATTGTGAAGTTTTTCTTTTATTATTTCAGCAAATAGGATTGTAAAAAAATATTTGCTGTACTCTCCTATTCACTGCACTTTAAATTTACCCAATTTGACACAATTTGATTTTGATGGCTGCAACATGCTCCAAAAAAGTTGGGACAGAGGGATTGCTAACAAAGTTTAAAGTCTAATATTAGTATACATATTTTAAACAAAAATAAAAATTAAAAAGTATATTTTTTTATATGTACTCCTCTAAAATATACTTACAAAAAATATGTTTATTCACATGTTTACTATTATACTTATTTTAAACAAAAAACTAAGCATACTATGTACTTTTCAGAAATATGCTTACCATTGCACTTAAGTATGCTTAATACTTGAATTATATTAACAGAAAAGTTTCAGTATATCTGTCCTACTTGTTTATTGACTTGATCAATATAGTTAATATGTCAAATTACATTTTCTACATTTTAGCTTGTAGCTGTTTTTACTTGTTGAATAAGTGGCCATTCAAATATTTTTTTCACATGATATCAAATTCTCCCCAGTTCCAGAGAAAACCTGCAACACCAATTGCAAAAAAGCTGTGACATTTTGTAAAATGCAATTAAATCAACAATATGTCCTTCGCTGATTGTCTTTAACCTTTATTTATTCGACAAATGTACAAAGAAAAGGTTTCCAGGTCTAGTAAATTGTAGTCCTAGACTAAATTGCATGTTTGAGATGTCTTAACTGGAAATAACTTGCAGTGACAGATCTTGAAATACATCAGTGTGATTGTTTTGTCTTAATATGTACACATGCAATTTGTTTCTCTATTTTTCTTTCAACAAAAGCTGCTTAAATGCTCAAATTTAACTAAGGCTAAGCTTTGTCAAAAAAATAAATAAATAAACAAACAAAAAGACAACAACACGTCTTCATCTCTGTCATGAAAGCTTAATGCTGTGTTCACACTCGACGCGTAATGCACAAATAAATCGAGCTATTCATGCATAAATAGACGCGTGAATATTTTGAGTTTACTCGCTTCATTTGCGCATCAAATTCACTTCACAACAGACGCGGATTCACATCATGGGCAAAGCTTCTGTCTGCCCGGTGACTCTAGCTTCGTTGCTAAATGACTAACATGGATTTTATTGAGAGAATAGCTGTGTTTATGTGCTTTAGGAAGGCTGATGAACAGTGTAGATTTGTTTGGAGCCGTGCCTAAGTCCACCAGATGTACCAGAGGTGCACCCAGCTCTGTGAGTTTATCATCTCCTCTAGAAACTATACCTGGATGAAAAAGCTTTCAGTGGTGCTTCTGACTGAGCCGAGCACAGTTTGATGATATAATCATTGCTCTCAGGATGGCGCCGCGGATGGCTGCCTCGGTGTGGAGCTCTTCAGTGTTTACACTAGTTCTGTTAGTCTGTCCTGTTTTATGTTTATCAAACACGATCAGTTATACCAGGGATGAGCTGCTGAACATTCGGCAGTGCACACCAACTAATCACCAACTGGATTTTGATTTCTCTGGCGTTTTGC
>CAIGQZ010032580.1:11126297-11149167 GCA_903798205.1 Danio tinwini
GCAGTCTCCGTGAGGAGCTGCCGTCAAACTGAAAGCAAAAGTAAAACATGTCCGGGCTCGGTCCTCTCTCTCTGTCCTCTGCCATCGTTCCTCCTCTTATAGTCCAGAGCTCCTTCCGTGGGATTGAAGGCAGGTGCGCGCCACAGGTGCATCTCATCTGTGGCGGGCCTCGTTTCGCTCCCACGGCTCTCAGCCACGCCCCCTCGCCACATATTTATTTTAGCAAACGAAAAAATTAGATATTTTGGACAGAATTGAGTGTAAAATGTAAGACATTATTTATAAAGACAGACAGTGTATCAACACAAATGGCAGCTGTTGTTTTTGATCTAACAGCGGCAAAACTACATGCTGAACGCTGTGAGTTTGCGTTAGGATGATGATACATGGGCTGACGTTTTGAGCAATGTTGTTAGGCTATATTATAGGGTGTGATGCTGCTTGGCTACTTTCATAAAATTGGCAACAAACCTTTTACATAAAAATTGGAAATGTAAGTTATTTTACATTAATGTATCAATAGGATGTGAGGTCTAGTTCCCTATCTCACTCGCTATCCTTCAGCTTCGTCCCTGATTTATCAGGGGTCGCCACAGCAGAATAAACTGCCAATTATTCCAGCATTTGTTTTACGAAGTGGATACCCTTCCAGCTGCACATACACATGCGCACACACTTAAAAACTACTGCAAATTTAGTTGAATTATTATTCCCCCATACCGCATGTATTTGGGACTGTGGTTGAAACGGATAATTTTTACTTTTTTACTTTTGTACATTTTTCAGGCGGTACTTCTTTACTTTTACTTAAGTACAAAAGTGCAGTAAGTACTTATACTTTTACCAGAGTTGTTTTAAACATGAGTATCTGTACTTCCACTTAAGTAAAGGATGTGTGTACTTTTGCCATCTCTGGGTTGAAGAAAAAGACTGAGACAATGATGAAAATTAGTTCTCCAACACAAAGGCTGCAGCAATCAAACAATTGCCTTAAGCTAAGGACACATAAACACAAACTTGTGATTGAAATTAAATAGTGAATTTGATAACTTTAAATGTATCCAGAGTTGTGTGCTGCTTGCTTATATGTGAAAGTTATGGAGCATCATTCAGCTGCAGTCTAAGGTTCATATGCAGTGCAGCATCACCAATACAGTGGAAACCAGATAACCGAGACAGTGTAAAGTAACTTTAAAAGGGGTTGTTTCAGCCCAAATTAAGGTAACATATTTTACAGCAAAACTATTATAAGTTGCAAAATATATGAAAAAGCTAGTATTATCATAAAAGATGAACAGGTGAAATCAACCCTGAATGTATGAACTTATGCCTCATGGGTCAGATTAATATTGTATCTGACTTTTAGCTGCTGGGCTAAATACAGCCACTTAATGTCTTGGGCTGAAACTAGCCCCCAAAATGAATGAGGTATTCAACAAAGTTGATGAACTAACATTTCTATAATAGGAATGACCAATGCTATCACACACCAATTCGTAACTTTTTGATTTAGTGTTACTATTAGTGTTATCTCATTTGTACAATTTAGTATGATTTGCTCATCCCCCAACGACAGTTGGGTTTAGAGGTGAGATTTGGTGCCATGTCTCCTTTTAAAAATCATACATTTTTATACAACTGAACTCTAATGAATTAATATAAATTTGCTGCTAAACTGACAAAACAAATTAGTTACTAGGGATGCTCAAAACAACCGATTAACCGTTAACCGAAAGGGTGCGTCTGTAACCGATTAATGGTATCAGTTAAACGATTAAAAAATATTATTTTATATATTTTTAAAGTTTGGCTGCATGAGGGGCCGATCACTGAACGCGCTTTTTACATTGAGAAGGGCATTTTTTAAATGATTTATTAAGTTTTGCATGCTGCTTATGTGCCCTGCTTATGCGCCCTGCTTATGCGTCTTGTGCTCCTCATGTTATGCTGTTGCGCGCTGTGTGCTCGCAGTTGAAATAAAACTCAACCCTGAGGGGAATAGTGTGTTACACCAGTCGTGTCTTTTTCATTCTTCAATCAAATGAAAGCAGAGCAGGGTTTCTGTTTAGGTGCCTGCAGTATTTGTGTTGTCAGGACGATGAATATTGTTTTAATGATGGAGGAAAAACTTGTGGTCGCAGTTTCAAGTTAGCCAGAGCTGTGGGCATATTACTTTACAAATCATGGATATCACAATGTTATTCTGTATCAGTGGCACCTGCAGCCTCACGGCTGCATGCACTGTGCGTACCATGAGAAGGCGAGATTTAATGGCGCTTTTTATTTATTTATTTATTTATTACATCATTTAAATTGATTATTAAACAGTATACACTACAATATATTTTGAGAATGAGTGACAACAAATAAAGGTGTGCGTTTGTGTGTTTTAAAGCATGTATGTACTTGTATGGTGGGAGATGGGTAAAAAATCTATTGGCTTTAGTTTTGCTGCTGGTTTTTCTGCACGCTAACAATTACAATTCAGATAGCTATTGTTTAAAACAAGGTTCAAAATTACTAAACGCTCTTTAAAACAAAAACTTAATTGAGACATTTGCCAAAAGGCCTAAAACTAATGAGACAAATACTGATCCCCACACGGAGTGGAGACCGCAGTCTCATCTGGACCTGTAGATCAGATCCAGCTGCTGCGCAGCCTCCTCGCATAGAACGGAACCATTCAAGGTGTTGTAAACAATTTTATCTGACAGACTGGCATTTTTGCCATTTATGATTAAATGAATTAAATTGTAATTGACCGGCGCAACATGGAAAACAGTTTAATATAGGCTTCTCTGAAACTAAATATTTTACTGTTATTTTATTAAGGCTAGATTATTATTTTATTTGATAATCCAGTTCGTAATTCGTCATTGTTGAAGCATAGCGGATTTGTTTTGAAGCATGCACTTCAACTCAAATGTTATTTGTTCTTCTATTTTTTTAGAAGACAACTGACCAAGAAACATATTTAAACAAAGAGACAAACTATACAAAATTCATTTTTAAAAGATATTTTTTCCAAGAAAAATATACGAATTATATTTTAGTTTGAGCCCGTCCTGGATTTGTGCGTACCTAGGAATAAAATCCTGCAGGCGCCCCTGTTCTGTATATTACAATTAAAACAACATGGACAGCAACACTCGCGCACAATAGACCAGCTGATTTTGTCGTTTCCTACAGTGAGATAAAAAAAAGAGCACCGCACTTCTTTTTTCTTGTCAAATGCGCCTCGCATTTTTGGAACGGAAAAGCGCGTTTGCTGTGATCGGCCCCTGATGTGCAGCAAATATTTGTTAACTTGCGGGATGGTAACACGTGCAACCACACGTGCCTACAGATGTATTTTGTCAAAGAAGCAAAATAAAAGAAGAATATTTCTAGTCACAGTTTGACAGACAAGTTGACACAAATCAGCGCTGATGCTGAGACGGAGGAAATAAGTCTTTATAACATAATCTTTAAACTAATGACTTCTATCATAACGTTTAAAGAGGTTTTGTGACATAATAACGACGAAGCATTAATCAAATGCATATTTTCAGTGGAGGATCGATTTAATAGCCTGATATTTTTATTTTTACGTATGAAAAAAACATGATTGGAAAAAACAGCAAATGCCGGTTCTTAAAAAGGAATTAGTCAGTGTTTTCGTTTTGTAATCTAAATTGGTCATTTAGGTGAAAAATATCTAGAGCAGGCCTGTTTATTTTATTATTTTTATTTAGTTTATTCTTTTTTTCTATGCTGTAACACTGCTGGTGCGTGAAGAGGTTCTGTTATGTTCTGTATGCTGCTGTTGGCATATTAAAATAAATCACTATTTTAAAATATTTAATGTGTCACAAAATAGGAACCTCAATAATTTTTTTTATTAAATAATATTTTAATATTTATCTGTAACGGTTAATATTCGGTTAACGAGCTGCGGTTGTCGGTTGGTAAAAAAACCCAGAAATGAGCATCCCTAATAGTTACGTTTCCTCAGTTTTAGAAAACAAAATGTAAATTAATAATCTTAAATAAACTACCCCCCCCCCCCTTGTTGTTGAACTTTAAAAGTTTAAAATAAATAAATAAATAGATAACCCAGCCATTTCAGGGCACAACGGTTTACCTGTAACTGAAAGAAACAATGATTTAAAAAGTATGATCTATTTTTAAATAAATGTCACATATTAACTATACATACATTGTCCAAGTTGCATGACTTGCTCATTTTAGCCTGCCTGTGTAATATTTGGCCAAATCATTAAGCCTAGTTCAAGATATCACCTGAATTTTGTTTTCAACCTACTATACTTCTATTTTCCCTTCAAAAAATCTCTACAAGCATCTGTTTATTGATAAAAACTAGTGAGACTCACCCAGACTCAGCAGATAGATGCGCATTTTGCTCAGACAGTGGAAACAGACCTACAGATGAAAAAAATAAATAAACCGCTTATACAGACTGTCTTCCTTTCTCTCTGATTCTGAATGCTGAAGAATCTTGAAGGAGTTTTTCAGTGCAGTCCAGCCCCCAATTTAAATGTAATGAATGATGTTAAAAAAAACAGGCTTCATGATAGCATGCAGAGTAGCAGTAAAGAGTTTGAGGTTCACTTACAATATTAAATAGTTATTTAATAACAAAAGGACATGTCTACCCTAATTCAGCACACTAAGGCCCAATCCCAATTCTATTTTTGTACCCGTACCCCTTGGCCCCTAAAACAGAGTGTGAAGGGCTTCAAAATTTACCTCTAAAAATTAGAAAAGCACTACAGCACCTGCACACATCATCATATGTCATCGCAATCTCTTACTTCATATGAGATCAGACGATCGCGACTGCTGTAGTTACTCCAGTTGTGTTTTTTTTTTGGTATTTATCTTCAGGAAATCACTGAAGGCATATGTTATGTTATCATAACGGTATAATGTGGCAATAAGATCATAACTATACTGTGTATTTACACCACTGTCATATTCATGGATGTAAACACACCAAAGACAACATTATCATTACTGTATAGCAGACACTGTAAAAATCCCATTCCCAGCCACTAGACTTTTCTGACAGGGTATTCGAGTGTCAGAATGTTGTGAGACTGCTGTACAGGATTTATGATTATGGATTATAGATCGCGAAATTTTGCGGTTTTTATATTAGCATTTTTTTTAAGCATGACGATAAAACACGAACGCGGTTATGAATATATTAAAACATGTGCTTGTTTGTTGTAAAAATTCATAATAATGACACAAAATACTAATTTGTGGATCTCCTTACTTCTGGGTACAACCATCCTGCCATTGTGGCTTGTGTCATTCATTCATCCATTTTCTTTTCGGCTCAGTCCCTTTATTAATCCGGGGTCGCCACAGCGGAATGAACTGCCAACTTATCCAGCACGATTTTACGCAGCAGATGCCCTTCCAGCCGCAACCCATCTCTGGGAAGCATCCACACATTCATTCACACACATACACTACGGACAATTTAGCCTACCCAATTCACCTGTACTGCATGTCTTTGGACTGTGGGGGAAACCGGAGCACCCGGAGGAAACCCACGTGAACGCAGGGAGAACATGCAAACTCCACACAGAAACGTCAACTGACCTGGCTGTGGCTGGTGTATTCTGGGAAATTTTCTTACCCCTTGGTTTCAAGTGTGGTCCTGAAAAATCTTTGTTCGAAGAGCTATCTACCCCTTCCTCTTAGCCCTACACCTTCAAGCTAAAGAGAATTGGGTCACCCCTACCCCTTTACAGGAAAGCACAAAACAAGGTGTAAGGGGAAGGGCTAAGGGGTAGAATTGGGATTTGGCCTAATATTTACATGTACAGGTCTCTTTTATTACTTTAATGCAAATGGCCACAGCTGTGGATTTCTATTATATATTTAAACAATTTATAAAACTGTGCAACAGCAAAAAAATACAAAACAATGCGTATTGAAATCAAATTGGCCACTTCATAAGGTACACCTTTTCAAACTTTTCAGCCCGCCACACACCAGCTTATAGGTAGAGTGGAAACAGAGTGATGAAGCCAATTATTATGGGGCCAGTGGGCAAATTTGACCAGGATACCGAGGACACACCCCTACTCCTTTTGAGAGATATCCTGCAATTTTAATAACCTCAGTCAGAAGCTCAGTATAACGCCTCATCCAAAAGACAAGCTCAAACAAGTCAACTTAGTCAAATTATGTACAATTATGTGCATAATTATAAAAGTAATAAGTCTACTTAACCCAACAGGGTTCACTCACTTTTTTTAAAGTCACTAAATGCTTTTACATTGTGGTAAAAATGTCTTGTTAACTGCATCTGAAGCCTGCTTTCATCAGGACATTGCAAAACTCACCTCATTCTGGAATGTGACAGTGAGTTCACTAGACTCTAATCGACTCCACAGTCAGCAGATCTCAATAGAGCATCTTTCTATTGTCAACATGGACCAGAATTTCAGAGGAACGTCTCCAGCACCTTATTAAACCTGATCTAAAGGCGAGGTGTACCTAAAAGAGTGACCGTTGTTGTGTGTATACAGTATGTGTGTGTCTGTAGCTCAGTTCTACACAATAATTCATAATGTTAGGAAACATGTATGCACTTGAGAACCCTTGACTTCATGCATACTCTTTTAAATAGTTTGCAATGCATAATGCTCCTATTCATCTGAACTTTCATTTCCTGTGTTTCTTCCTGTTTGGTTGTTGCAGTTTACCGTATCTCTTTGCTTTTCTTTGAAATACTTCCATCTGGCCTGTCGCATAAGGCTAGTTGAACAAATTCTTGTTTTTCAGCTTTAAAGATGCTGTAAGTTTTTCTCTCTTCTAAAGCATAAAAAATACCATAATATGTTTGCTGGCATTTAAGAAAAAGAAGGTAACACTATAACTACACACTATGAACCATTTATTAAGCATTAGCAAATAGTGAATTCATTATCTGTTAAGCATTAACTCTACATTAATAAGCGTTAGTAAGCCGTTTATAACTGCAGCTACAAATGCTGTATTAATTGATTTATAACCACATTTATAATGTGCTTAATAACTGTACTTTCATACTTTAATGATGTATTCTTCATTACTAAATTAAGTATTGCATTATTAGCAAACCATTTGCATTTAAAAGTAGTTGGTGGTTAAGATAATTCAGTACGAGTTAGTAAATGATTAATTAATTATTAAAATTAATGTTTATATATCGTATTATTCAGGCATATAGCAATGGTTACTATGTGTCAATAAATGCTTCATTAACTCAACTTCATGCAGTTTTGCGACCTAGTCTAAAGTGAGGGCTATTTATGCTTTATAAATCCTTTATAAATGACTATTAAAGGCTTAGTATCAAAAAAATAATAATCTTTGCAATCAAAATTTTTTATAAAGTTTAAACATTGCTGAATAACAGGAGTGTCAAAATACGATATAAAATTGAATAAAACAACAACAATATAATAATTTTACGATATAATACGATGAAATGTTTAAACTGTACAGTCATTTTATTTTAGATAAGATTGCAAAGATTTGTTTTTCATTTGATACAGTTTCATTTGCGTATCTTTAAACAAATAGAAATGAATAATGTCATTTATGTTCTTTTTTCCTGTTTAGAATTTAACTGAGCCTTATATTGTCATTTATAAAGGATTTATAAAGCATAAATAGTCCTCACTTTAGGTCACAAAACTGGATGAAGTTGAGTTAATAAAGCATTTATTAACATACAAATTAACTATTAGAATATGCCTAAATAATAAGAATTATAAATGTTCATTTTAATAGTTTATTAATCATTTACTAACTCATTCTGAATGATCTTAAAAAAACAACTATGCTTAAATTACTGGTTTGTTAATAATGCAATACTTAATTTAGTAATGAAAAATAAATCATTAACAAAGTATGAAAGTACAGTTATTAAGCACATTATCTATTGTGGTTATAAATCAAGAACACAGCATTTGTAGCTGCAGTTATAAACTGCTTACTAACGTTTATTAATGTAGAGTTAATGCTTAATAGATAATAAATTCACTATTTGCTAATGCTTAAAAAATAGTTCATAGTGTGTAGTTATTATAAAGTGTTACCGAAACATGTTAAGCAAACATATTTGTTAATCTGAAAAACAATGGTAAAGTCAGTTATTGTTCTTTGAAAATGTGCGTTCCATGTCAGAATGTCTGTCTTTGTTTTAGTATGACCTGCCCACTGCCAGTTTAGCCAGTCATATTTCAGCACTGTGGGTTGCCGTGGTGGAAAATGGCATATTTAATTTGTCATGCGGGTAAGACCGAAAACGCAACCTCTACAAGACAACAGCAGCTTCTGAAATGAGATGCAGATTCGGAGTTAAATCCAGATTAGGTTGGTTAGTGATTAGCAAATTTTTTGAATATTACAAATGTAAACATTAGCTGAGCAGGTTACATTTTAACACCGTGTCCTAACAACCTGAGAGGCAACAAAATTCTAGCGACAAGCAATTTGACTGTTTGCAACAGAAGCAAGACGACAAAAACTTAAATACAGTCATTCAAAAGCACAGAACAGTGCACTCACTGCACTTCAATACAATTATAAGACTCAGAATCTAATTATTACATATTAAATCTCGCTATTAAAAGTACATGATGAGTGACTGATATTTGTTGGTTTACACACTGTTCAAAATCACAGTTCTAACGTTCATTTTTTACAGTAAATGTTTTTTTTATTATTTAAAGAGAGCTATCTGCTGTTGCTTTCAATATGGCAAGAAATATCATGTAAAATGGCATTCAAGCTTACATTGGTAAAAAGCACATAATCAGTAACTCAGGTGACTGTTGTCAAGTACAGTAGTTTATGCTGCTGTTCAGCCACAAAAAAATATCAATTTCAGGTGACAGTTTGAACAAAACTCCAACATAGAAAATATTCCTTATATTACCTATTGATTCTGATTTTGAATACCTAGTTTAACAACTGGCTGTCAAACTTATGGCTCATTTCCACTGACTGGTACAGTACGAAATGGGTCACCTTTAACAGGCTTGCGTTTCCACTGCTAAAAGTGGAATACCAGTGGTACTCTTATGGTGGGCGTGGTGTACGACAGAAAGTTGCAGTCAACGTCATTTTCGCTCGAGAAAATGTCTAAAGTAAAGCTGTACGGGTCGCTGATATATCATATGAGAAGCACTTCTCACAAAACAGATGCTTTACACACATAAATACTTCTGTATAAATGTTTATTACTAACATTTCTATGAACATGAGTTGATTATAACTGCAGATCAATGATTGATTAGTGCAAAATAGCCTACTGTAACGTCTGCAATTATATAAAATAAATAAATAAATGCAACATATATAAACACACACAGACCCTTACAGTCTCTGATATGTTACCACTTACAGAAAAACTACACACAGCATACATTTAGTCCTTATTTAGGTTCAAAACAACAGGAAATAGAGCCCAGGCATAGTCAAAGCAAACCTCTCATGATTAAATGTGTCTGTAATCTTCAGCAGCACGTGTAGCCTCTTGTTAGAAAGTAATTCCATCATTCTGAGTTCATAACAGTCCAAAAGGTGATAATAATAGTTAAACGTTAAAAGTTGTTCACGTTTGTTATGAACAACTTTTAATCTGCAGTTATAATCAACTCATGTTCATAGAAAAGCGCACATTATTATCATCAGCTCAAGAAGTTTGTTATTTCAAATATAGACGCGCAAGCAAGCACAAGCAAGAAAGCAAAACCCGCTCGCGCTTCAGACTGGCTCGTAAAAAACTACGGGGCACAGAGTAAAATCTGCTCTTCTTTTGGCTTTGTGGCTGTTCATCAAGACGATGACAAGGTTCGTTTGAGCCCAGATCGAACAGGGCTCGTTATTATATGTTATTATATGAATATAAAGTCTCTCGGCTGTGTATGAAAACATGGCGGCTTCTTTGTTTTCATTCTGGCTTGCTGCGTGAGCTCCTGACATATCTCTGTAAACCAATAGTGTTCAGCGTCTAGCTCCGCTTTTTGGGACCTTCTCTCGTGTTAGGTACCCTTTTGAAAGGATGCCGAAAAAGGGGTATGGTTTGGTATGCCTTTTGACAGTGGAAACGCCCATAAACGCGTACCAAACCGCACCACTCAATGGAAACAGGCCATTACATACTACACCAGGGGTGTCCAAACTCGGTCCTGTAGGGCTGGTGTCCTGCATTTTAGCTCCAACTTGCCTCAGTTTACCTGCAAGGATGTTTCTAGAAAGCCTAGTAAGTGCTTGATTAGCTATCCCAAGTATGTCTGATTGGGGTTGGAACTAAACTTTGCAGGTCACCGGCCCTCCAGGACCGAGTTTGGACACCACTGTACTACACCTTTAACCCTGAAACTAAAACATGTTCAGTACAGGTTAATTTGGGTTAACTGGTTTTATTATCAGATATTTAACCCAGATTTTAACCCTGATATTAACTAATATTTTGTGAGCAGTAGTAGTGATGCACTAGCAGAATTATTTTGGCAAAATTAAAGTTAGTTAATGTCTGTTTGTGTATTGGTGCTGTTTACTCAAAACAAAATGTTACTGTCTTTTACGGAATGAAAAAACTTTTCATTCCATAAAAAGGTCTGTACAGTGGGGAAAAAAGGTTATTTAGATTATTAAATTGCTTTGCACACTATAAAAAAAAGTCTTCCTTTTCTCTATAAGGTTATTTGGGCCATAACCGTGTGAACGAATAACGAATTGGCTTTACTATATTACTAAAGTTTATTTTTCATTCTGTTTTTATTTTTCCAGTTTTATTTATAAAATGTGCTATTGTTTTTTCCTGGTACTTTTGTTTTCAAGATCTTTAGTCTTCCATTCAAATATATTTACAACTAACTGATCATTACAAACACAAACATTTCTATAATTAAAAAAAAGACAGTGTTAGATCTCATGCTTGGCCTGTGTTTTTTTTTCATTTGTGTTTTGCAGGTAGCCTAATTAGTGTTTTGTGGATGGGGTGTATCCCATCTAAGATGTAGGAATTGGTCTGCAGGACTTGCTGCCTTGTTCTTTTGAGTTTAGTTTATACCACAAGCTCAGTTCACTATAATACATATACAACTAATTTCCATTTACACTGACTTTGTCTGCTTTAAATATAATAAATATAATAAAGCACATCCCCTAAATTACACCACCACCACCAGCTTGAACCATTGATACAAGGCAGGATGGATCCACGCTTTCATGTTGTTGAGGCCAAATTCTGACGCTACCATTCGCAATCAAGAAATGAAGACTCATCAGACCAGGCAACTTTTTTCCAATCTTTTAAAGTCCAATTTTGTTGAGCCTGTGTGAATTGTAGCCTCAGTTTCCTGTTCTTAGCTAACAGGAGTGGCACCCAGTGTGGTCTTCTGCTAATGTAGCCCATCCGTCTTAAGGTTGGACATGTGCGGTCAGAGATGCTCTTCTGCATACCTTTAATGCATGAGTTACTGTTGCCTATCTATCAGCTCGAACCAGTCTGGCCATTCTCCTCTGACACCAACAAGGCATTATTTTCTCTTTTTCTGACCATTCTCTGTAAACAATACAGATGGTTGTGCGTGAAAATTAGATCAGCAGTTTCTGAAATAAACCAGCCCGTCTGGCACCAGCAACTATGCTACGATTAAAGTCACTTAAATTACCTTTCTTCCCCATTCTGATGCTCGGTTTAAACTTCAGCAGATCGTCTTGACCATGTCTACATGCCTAAATGCATTGAGTTGCTGCCATGTGATTGACTGATTACAAATTTGCGTTAACAAGCAGTTGGACAGCTGTACCTAATAAAGTGACCGGCGAGCCAGTATACATAGCCCGTTAATTCTCGTTACAATTTTAAGCCTGTAGTAAAAGATTAATCAAATAAAACTTTCACCTTTACGTGCATGTCTGTTTATGGGAGTACTTATCACAAAGTATACACCTTTATCAAATTTGCTTAGACTCTGCAAACTCAGAAGATAGTCACTGCAAAGAAGAGAAGTGTTTCAGCAGAATAAAGAAAATTCAAATAGAAGTACATTATCTGACCTTACATAAACCCAAGGACCCGGTATGGTGAACAAAGACCAGGAGTCAGAGATCCAATTAATTAAAGAAAAATTGTATGAAGTTTTGTCAGCAGAAGCCAGCTTCGACAGCCCTCACAATGAGTACATGGAGTCTCAAAACAATACCAATTTACTCTAACAGAAGGTCGCTCACTCCAAGGTCGCTATGCTATAGAAAACTTCAGGCTGGTAGAAACATAACCATACACACTATACATTTGGCCATAGGATTTACATATCTCTGATGGTTATTTATTTGACAAGTGAACATAAGACCAACACCAACCGCTATGAGAAGCTTTGCAATACATCGAAATTACAAATGACAACACAAATAAATTTCTAACATGAAATAATATCTAAATATATCTAAAATGAAATAATATCAGCGTTGCCGCTATCATGGACCCTTATCAACAGGAATCGAGACACATTAAATTACAGGTTTACTCTGAAGAAGGACAACACTAAGGTCAACAAATAATACAGGAAATTAAACACTGATTCAAAACGTTATCAATAATCATCAAAATATCGGAAATGATATATGCTAATATACATTGGAGCGGCCATTGATCCAGTTACCTCTCATTCAGTCAGTCTCAGAAGTAAATTATAGTATATATATATATATATATATATATATATATCCATCACATTTTTGTCACATCACATTGATTAGAAGCTTTCTCAATTATGAATGATTTCCAGTGCACAGAAACACTTGATCCCTTAAAACCTTTTGCATGTGCTTGGTAGGCTAAAATGCTTGATTGATGTTACATCCGTGTTCTTGGTAAATAACCAGCAATTTCAACACTAATTGCTACTGTTTTGGAATTGCACTCGTGTTCAAACTTGCCTCAATTAGTAAATTATATCATTAAACCATTTACATATGAAACCTTAGAAAAGCTTATAGCTAAATCTTTTAGATGGACTCTTCTATTCTTGGCTGCTGTTGAGGCATCCTTTGGTCATGTGACTCTCACTACCATATACAACAATTGCAAACAGACCAAAAAACACAGACTATATATTTTCCCTCCAAGGCTGAGCTACAGTTCATCACTGGAAGAGAACAATACATTCGAACCTATGACATGACATGACTAAACTAAACTGAAAATGATCAGCAACAAAACATCTAACACAGGAACAATTAAAATAATGTCATTTAGGGTGCTTTCACACCTGTGAATCGATTCAGTTGTTCTGAAATAGTGATTAAATTTGATACAATGTTGCAATTATTCATTGGAGCGGTTCGCTTTCACACTGCAAAGTTTCTAAACGGACCAAATTTTCTAATGCAAGTCACGTGTGAGTAAACTGTCCTCTCATTGGTCAAAGTCTCATGGTTTGTTTACCGGAAATGCACCCTCATCTGCGATCCGTCCCGATGGAAAGACAACACATCTGCGGGTTGTTGTTGTTTTTTTTGTAGCTGTCGTTATATTAATTAATCAATTTGAGCAGGAGTCCAGGGTTCGGCGAGAAAACATTTTTAAAATTCTTCTTCTACAATAAGGAGCCAACATATAGCACAACAACTATGCAAAGCCCACAAAAACACAGAAATTTACAAAGTGTTCAGTGATCGTCTGCTAGACATGGGCTTCAATCGCTCCATAGAATCAGATCTGACTAAATGTCGATGAGGCATTTGACCCTCCGTTGTGCTCCAGGTTAATCCTCGGTTCATTTGAGGTAGGCTATTAGCAAAACAAGCTAACTTACTGCTTTCACAGAATGTATGTTTTACGTAATTACCCATCACACATTGCGATAGGCTTCTTCGTTGGTCCATTGGAGCAGATTGCTTTCTCACTGCAATCGAACCGCTTCAGAGTTAGTTACAATCAATTGCTTTAGCGCGGATCCGAGCGCGATTGCCCCGTTCACATATGCCAAACGAACTGTGCTAACTGGGCAAACGCGCCAGGTTCCAGAACAAAAGTATAGGTGTGAAAGCACCCTAAATCATTTCTCAAAGGGATAGTTCGCCTAAAATAAGTTTCTCTATTTACTCAACCACTCAAATGGTTACAAAACTTGATGAATTTATTTCATTTGTTGAACACACACAAAAAAACATACTCTAAAGAAAGATGAAAACCTGAATCCATTGACTTCCAAAGTAGAACAAACCAATGGTACGGAAGACAATGATTACAGGTATATTATCTTCTTTAACAAAAGAAAGTGTGGTGGAAATCAAATTTTATTCATTACTAAAACTTTGATCTCAAACTCAACTCCTGGAGAGCCACAGCTCTGTAGTTTAATTCCAACCACCTCCAACTCACACCTGCTTAAGCCTGGTTTATACTCGACGCGTTTGCTAGTTCGATTGAGTGTTCACGGTGAATGTGACATCATCGTTGTGTTTGCGGAGGTTTGCTTTGGGTGCGTGCAGCATGATTTCAGCTGACGGAACGCACAATTTTTTTTTTGAGTTGATCGAACAAGTTTTCGCGGTGTCTCGTTTGATTTGAGTTGAATATGAATCACTTTGAAGAGATTTTGTCTGAAACAGTACGACTGTACAGACATCTTTATGATCCGTCCATGCGTCATCATAGGGATAACTAGATAACCAATAATTCTTGGCTAGAAATTGTAAAAGCAGTGAGAAAGGAAGAAAGTTTTTGTTAAAAAGTTTACACAACTACAGAATTTGTTTTTCCACCATTTATAGGTTTTACATTGATGTATACACTCTCAGACAAAAAAAGGTACGTGAGCTGTCACTGGGGTGGTATCTTTTCAAAAGGTACACACTTGTACTTAAAGGGTCAATATTGGTACCTCAAAGCTACATATTAGTACCTAAAAAGTACAAAAGTGTTCCTCTTAAAATTTGTAGGTACTAATAGATACTTTTGAGGTACCAATTTAGACCCTTTAAGTACAAATGTGTAACTTTTGAAAAAGGTACCACCCCAGTGACAGCTCTCGTACCTTTTTTTTCTGAGAGTGTATGTTACAATTTTGAATTTAAAACCAATTGAATAGTTACAAAACTAAAATGAAGTAACATTTTGAACTGGAAAGGAATATTTGAACCTATCGGTTTACAATATGCTGATGCCATTTTTAGGCTTTACTGATGATAATGGTCAGGAATGTTGGACCATTATTGCCTTTTTAGCATAAGTAGAGAACAGACACTAGTCAGACAGTAATGTCAATTGTGGAATGGGTTAAATCTAAAAAAAAAAACATCTGTATTTTTTATTAAGTGTGCTTTTTTACTTTTAATCTTGCCACAATAAAATATATATATTTGTGGAGCAACCCATGTTCTGTTGTCATTAATATTTTGATCAACTTTATTAGGTAAAACAATTCGAGATATAAACAAAAGCAAGTGATGCATTAAAGTTTGATTTAAAGAGCACCTATGGTGAAAAATCTACTTTTCAAGCTGTTTGGACAGACATATGTGTAGGTATAGTGTATATACTGTCATATTGGGGTGCTATAAACACACCCAGTCCTTTTTTTTCAATTTAACAACATAAAACAGCTCTAATTGGTCCACCATTTTTGAGACCGACCGCAACTTGATGTAGGAGTGCGGTCCCCCCGCCCACTAAATTGATTGACAGCTGCGTATTAACATGTCTCCTAGTAACGCTTATAATCATATCAACAAGACAGGACCTGCGCAAATCAACCGTTAATAAAATGTTTGTTCGGTTTGCTAGGATCATCAATCGTCATCAAATGTGATCAAGAGTGAGTTTTACAAGTTTAAAACAGTGCATATTAATGAATTACAGCGATTTATTTCAGCACAGCCGTGTGTCAGAACAATTATAAAAGAAGACACTTCAATCCCGGTTTGTGGACGTTAAATCAGGTTTATTTTGTACATTAATATAACAGATATCCATACAGCAGTGGAGATTAACCTGTATCCTGTCACATTTGCGTGCAAAAACTGTGCAAAGCTAAACTCGTGCGCTGTCTGTGCTCCCTCTCTGTGTGTGTGTGTGCGTATGTGTGTGCATGCGTGACTCGTCGTTGCAACTCCACAACACATGCATCAAATACTCATTGGAAAAGGTCTTACTGTAGTATTTTTCCACAAACGTTACGTGAGATCTGCTTCCTTTATGTCTGTCTGTTGTCTGACGCAGCCGAGGGAGGAGACTAAGGCACGCTGACAGGCACGTGGAAACAGTGGGCGAAGGACTAGCCTTAAAGGCCCAGTACACAAAACCCGCTACCTGGTGCTCAAAGCAAAAAAATTGTAACTTTTGAAAGGTATAATAAAAAAAATCTGATGGGTGTTTCGAGCTGAAACTTTACAGGCACATTCTGGAGACACAAAAGACTTATATTAAATCTGGAAAAAGTGGTAGCCTAGGTGCCCTTTAAAGAATCATGAATGATTATAAAAATCCTTAAAATCATTAAAATAATTTATAAAAACAATAAAAATAATTAGTTAAAAAACCTTGAATAACATTATTGATATGACATAGTTCCGGACACTTTATACTTCTCTGTTTACCCGTCTGACTTTACGGTCAGTTTCTTTTGACCACCCCCTGACGTTTTAAAAATTATTGTCCATTTCCAAAGCCTCATCCATTTCGTGAGGTGCGTGCGCAGTCAGCGGAGGTCTGTGACACGGCGACAAGCAAAAATATAAATCAGGCTTCAATAGTCTCTAATAGTCTTGAACACCTTGAATCAGCTGTGTTCGATTAGGCAGAGCTGCAGCCCTCCAGGAATCGAGTTCGAGACCCATGCTATAAACACAGAAACATATACCTTCTTAAAGATGATACAAAACAAATATTACAAGAAGGGTCATTCAGAAGGTGGTCATCTGCTTTTAAACATGCATTCAATAAGTGTAAACCCTGGCTCTAATGGCTCGTTTCCACTGAGTGGTACGGTACAGTTCGGTACGTTTTAATAGCCGTTTCCACTGTCAAAAGCGTACCGAACCGTACCACTTTTTCGGCACCCTTTCAAAAGGGTACCAAAGACGAGAAAGGGTACCAAAAGGTGGAGCTACACACGCAGCTGAGCGCTGATTTGTTATAGAGATACGTCACGATCTCGTGTAGCTAGCCAGAATGAAAACAAAGAAACCGCCATGTTTTTAAATACACAGCCGATACAACTATATGCATATAATAACGATCCATGGATGACCCAGGCTCAAAACAAATCTTGTCGTTGTCTTGATGAACAGCCCAAAAGCCAAGAATCTGCTGTGTCCTGTTGTTGTTTTACGAGGCTGTCAAAGTCTAAGTGCGAGCGGTTTTCGCTTCTCCAGGAAGCTCGCGATCGCATCTAGATTTGACATAACGAACTTCTTGAGCTGATGATAATAACGTGTGTGATTAATGAAGCGTCTTCGATCCATTCAGAAAGAAAAGGACAAACGCGAGAGTGAAGCGCGGAAAAAAAAAGCCCAACAACCTGAACAATCTGCCATGAACAAATCATGAACAAACTGCCATGTTTATCATCACCTTTTGGACTATTGGAATGATGGAATTACTCTCTAACAGAGGCTACATGTGCTGGTGAAGATTAAAGATACAGATGAGAGGTTAGCTCTAACTGTGGGCTACTGTATATGTTGCGTGTTGTTTTTGAACTCTTATAAGGACTTAATGTATGCTGTGTGTAGTGTATCTGTGGTAACATATCGGAGACCGTAAGGGTCTGTATGTGTTCATATATGTTGCATTTATTTATTTATTTTATATAATTGCAGACGTTACAGTAGGCTGTAACACTGTCACACTGTCATTGATCTGCAGTTATAATCAAATCATGTTCACAGAAATGTTGGTAATAAACATTTATAAACAAGTATTAATATGTTTAAAGCATCTGTTTTGTTAGAAGAGCTTCTCATATAATGTGAACGACCTGTACAGCTTTACTGTAGACATTTATTCGAGCGAGAATGACGTCGACTGAAACTCTCTGTAGTACACCACGCCCACCAAAAGGGTACCCTTTGTAGTAGAAACGCAAGCTTGATAAAGGTGACCCGTAAAGACCCGAACCGTACCATACTGTACCACTCAGTGGAAACGAGCCATAAAATGTAATGCTTAAAAGAAAACTGAGTGTCAACTGTAACAAAGTGACTCTTGAAGCAGACGAAAGAAGATGGTGTCTGATTAGCCTGGGTGTCACACTCTGCAGCAACTGGTGTTCCTGTATGACTGACGGACCTATTCTTTGCAAAGAATAAAATCTTTTATGAAGTAAACCTTGCCCGACATTGTCTTTTGATCAGTAAGAGTTCTCTGTTTGAAATTGCTCCGACAAAAGCAAGAAGAAAGAAGGTTTGAAACTAGCCAAGTTTGAGTAAATGAAAGCATTTGAAATTTTGAGTGAACAGTTCCTTTAAGGCCAATTTATACTTCTATGTTAAGTGCAGGTGGTTGACATGTAGCCTTTACAGTCACACAACCTTCATCTTACTCCTCTTGCAAATGTAATTCCATATCACAATGACAAGACCTATGATTGGCTGGCTTGGTACAGCTGTGGAAATGTGGGTGAGGTGGGCGTGAGAGTTTAATAAGTGACAACTCACACAGAGGTGTTCTATATCAGGGGTGCCCAATCCTGTTCCTAGAGATCTACTTTCCAGCAGAGTTTAGCTCAAACCCTGAATAAAAACAACAACAACTAATAATAATAGTAATAATAATAATAATAATAATAATAATAATAATGCCTTACATTTATATAGCCCTTTTCTGGACACTCAAATTGCTTTTATACGTTTTTGGGGGGAATCTCTTCATTAACCACCAGTGTGCTACATTCACCTAGATGACATGAAGGCAGCCATATTGCACCCGACTGCACACCACACCAGCTGATTGGTGGAGAAAACACAGATGAAGCCAATTGTGATATGGGGATGATTAGGAGGCCATGATAAACAGAGGCCAGTGGACAAATTTGGCCAGGATGCCATGCTTAAACCCCTCCTCTATTTTAAAGGACATCCTGGGATTTTAAATGACCACAGAGAGTCAGGACCTCGGTTTAACGTCTCATCCAAAGGACAGCACTCACTGAGCAGTATAGAGTCCCCATCAACATACTGGGGCATTAGGACCCACACAGACCAAAGGTTGACCATCCCCTGCTGGTCTAACTAACACCACCGGCAGCAATCTAGCTTTCCTAGTGGTCTTCCATCCAGGTACAGGGTTCATACACATTTTTACTACTAAAATTCTATGACTTTTCCATGATTTTTCCAAGACTTTCAAGTACATTTTTATGACCTAATGTTTCATGCAATGTCTACATACTGTGTGCGTGGTAAAAAACAATACATGTTAAAATTTATTACAGCATATCGTAAAACACGCAACAATCTATTTAATTTCAATCCATATTTATTCATTCATTTTCAGCTTAGTCCCTTTATTAATCTGGGTTCGCCACAGTGGAAAGAACTGTCAACTTATCCAGCAAATGTTTTACACAGCGGATGCCCTTTCAGCTGCAACCCATTACTGGGGAACATCCATACACACTTATTCACATACATACACTATGGACAATTTTAGCTTACCCAGTTCACCTATAGTGCATGTCATTGGACTGTGGGGGGAAACCCACATGAACACAGGAAGAACATGCAAAGACCACAAAGAAATGCCAACTGACCCAGTCGAGGCTCGAACCAGTGACCTTCATGCTGTGAGGCTACCCACTTCGCCACTGTGACGCCCAATTTATATTTATATCCATAAAATTTATTTAGATAATGCTTACAACCGCATTAATAATGTGAAAGTATGTGATTGGCCAAGGACAGAAAACAAGTAAAGACAACTAATCTATATTCAATTACACAGATATCTGTTTTCCATGACTTTTCCAAAACTTTGTGGGTTTTTCCAAAATTTTTCCAGGTCAAAATTCCATGACTTTTTCAGGTTTTCCATCACCGTATGAACCCTGCAGGTACTAATAAGTCCCTGCATAGCTTCCGTGGGCGACCATATGAGAGTAGCAGAGAGCTTGCTTGACGGAACTAAACCAACTAAAGCCTCGTCACACTACAATTTTCGCCCTATAGACTTCAATTCATATGCATGCGAATGTGGCAGATCTAAAATGCAAGCTCGTGCGACGAGTTTTATAAATTATAAATCGTCTTCGTTCACGGGATGTGCAGTGGAATAAAGCAATCATTCCATGCTGAAGTATAAATTGGGCTTTAGATGTCAATCACAGACACTCATCATAAAAAATAAAATAAATGGAAGCCTTTGCGAGGATTGCAAATCTACTCCCTTTAGTGGTAATATTTATGGGATTTGATTAGATGTGTCAGCATCTAATCACTATCTTGGCAATTAATGAATTATCATTTCACAGAAAGAACATATGCAAATATATTTATTGAAGCGGCCAGTCATCCAGACACTTTCACTTCTTCAGTGTAATTCAGCACTTCAGAGCATTGGCCAGGCAGTCGACCGTTTTAAGAGCTGTCTCAAATGCAAAATCCATCCCATTTAGGTCCCATCATTGATTGCATCCCAGTACCAATTGTTAAGGTTTCTAAAAACCTGGTAGTCTTTTTTTGTTCTTATATATTGACAGGCACGGCATGCATGCTCTTCAGGGTAACTAACAAGTTTAATTTCAAAGTGTTTTCGCCACTGAAAATACTTTTTGTATTCGTCGACATTCTTGTCCAGTGACAGCAGGTGTTCAGCCAGTTTCTGAGGGCTGGAGAAATCGTTCACGTGAATGAAAGCATCTTTAGGCACAAATCTCTCATATATGTATCTTGGAGCCCCAAGAGCCACCGGCACTGATCCGAGGTTGAGAGGATTAAACAGCTTCTCTGTGATGTAGTCGTAGTGAACGTTTGTGTTCTCAAATGACAGATAGAACTTACATCTAGTTAGTGTTTCCTTGTATTGCGTATTACTTATTTGGTTCCCAAAATGTCTCCCAAGGACATAAATGTCAATGTGTTTTTTTAGCTCATTAAAATAAGCTACCCGTTCATGCTTCGTATTCCAGTTGCTCACTATCCAGCAAACTAATTGGTCTTTCTTGTCCAGAACTTGTGGGAAAATCTTATCCTCAGTATCTTCACTTTTAAGAATAAATTGTTCACGGAGCACAATATCTGCATCCCGTCTGTAATTCAGCGTCACATTAAACAGGTTATCCAGACCGTCCAGTCGTCTTGTGTTTTCTGGAGACTCAAAGTGCATCCATATCCATTTCTGGAAGAAGGGTCGTGGCTTTGTGGGTAAATTTGACAGGTCCTTTTTAATGTCTCTGTGGTTTATCAGCACTCCATGAGCATCATCGTAAAGCTCTCGATCTACAGTCAAGTGACAGCCATCTATATTAAATTTTTCACTGCAAGAATTTAGATCAAACTTTCTTCCAAATGGCCAAAACCATACGAGCAGGATAGTGCTGTTTTCCAGAGGCTTCTCTTTCAAAGTTGTACAAGTCATGGTGTATGCCAATGTGTTATAATCAGGGCTCAAGTATCCAGAATATACTAAAAATATGTTAAATCCAATAGAGATAAAAAGAACCAAATATATAGGATGAAATGCTGCTGTGCCTTGATCTGTGGAGAGAGAGAGAGAGAGAGAGAGAGAGAGCAATTCAATATTAAATCATTGTCCTTGAAAACTGGTTCAATCACATTCCCAAATGTACTGACATGCACTTGTGATGAATTTGTTCAGTATGTTCAGGAACAGAACTGAGATTGGCAACTAGACATGAACAGGAACTGGCTATGTATTTAAAAAAAAAATGCTGGGGTGTGTGTGCACAAGGATTGATTGTCAAGCAATCATTAGCCGCTTTTCCACTATCATGCCAAACCGTTCTAAGAACACCGGTACGGTTACGGTTGTTTCTCCACTGAGCCTGGAATGGTGCGGCCGATTACAAACCGCTCTCGGCCCAGAATTCTCGGCACGATTAGACAACCGTGCTGAACTGTGCTGACAGATTCTGTTTGTTGACGTTGCGGCTCTGTTGCTCAGCTACCACAGCAGGCTCAGCGGAGGCGCGCTAGTTATCAGACATCCACACGTAAACTATGCTACATTTAACATAAAAAAATGATACAGGTCTAAACGATACAGTTTAAAAAGGGTTTTAAAACCATAGAGCAGTCTCAGGCAGAGAAGGGAGTCACTGGCCCACCACATTCTTACGAACATATTTTATTTATAGGGGTGTGACAAGATCTCGAACGACGAGATCTCGCAAGAATTAATCGCAGCGAGATATCTTGTCGAGGTAAAAAGTTGTCTCGTGAGTTGTGATGTTATAGAGCTTAAGGGTGAAATTAGCATTGACGATTGGAGGCAGGATTGGATTTGATCTGCAAATAAAGTGCTTTGCACACACCTGGCAAACCAGGCTGGCCTCAGAGTGGCGCTTGTCACTCGGTTGGGTGGGCGGGTGTGACGTAACCGCTTTTTTCAGCAGGAGTTCAGCAGGTGCCGCATCCAACATAGGCTACAACTACAGCCTCACACATTATGGTTCGTATCCATGCAATGGCATAGCACTTCAGATATGCTGAAAGGCATAATCAATGTAAACACAAATGGAATTAAGACGTGGAGTATTCTTATTTTAGTAGCATTATTGAAGTGCAGCATTTTGCGACAGCACCTACACACCTAGCAAGTCAGTAAAGCATCACAGATGCACACATCTCTATGTATACACATATATATACACATATATATATA
>CAIGQZ010032580.1:11154167-11170358 GCA_903798205.1 Danio tinwini
ACCAAACATTAACAGAATAAGGATAATACGTTTAGAAAGCTTTAATTTTGATTAAAGTTGTTCAAACTTAGTCCTGTATGGCCACTGTCCAGCAGACATTAGCTCCATAAGTTCAAGCTTGGTGAACTCTTACTTGCGAAATTGCATCACATGATTGTGTGAGACCAATTGAAGATCAAAACATGACCTCTCTGGACAGAAATTCAAAGCATGGACCAATCGCTTGCTTTTTTTAATGGCTAATCATCTTGTTTAATTTCGCCCCTTTTTTCAGCACTGTACAACAGAATTTCGCACGGACAAACTCTAGTGTGACCGCAGCATAACTCTGCAAACAGAGATAAACCAACTCTGCCTATTAACTATTGATGAGTTCTCTACACCGGTGGTCAGAAACATGTGCACCGCAGTTGTCATAAATCACAAGTGAGCAGTGTTTTAAATCACAAGAGAATTATTTTAGGTTTCATATGGTGAAATACAGGGTGACATGGTAGCGCAGTGGGTAGCGCTGTCACCTCACAGCAAGAAGGTCGCTGATTCGACTGGGTCAGTTAGCATTCCTTTTCTTATTTTTTTTATGTTTTATTTATACATTGTAAAACACATTACAAAAATGTAGCATGTAACAAGCAAATACACTGACGAGTACAAATATATATATATATATATATATATTTATTTATTTATTTATTTATTTATTTATTTATTTATTTATTTATTTATTTACTCTAATTTCATAAAATAAAGAACATTTCTTATCCAACAAGTGTGAGAATGAGGGTAAAGGCACTTACAGTTCCGAAAACTTAAATCGCCTAGCCAGAAGGGTTAAGAAGGCTACAAAATCAATGTCATGAGAGGGTAACGTGTGGTCGGGTAAACCAATAATTGGACACGGTGGGATATCAGCAGTGGTAATAGCCGACAGCAAGAGGAAAATTTGCCTCCAAAAAGAAAGCAGGAAAGGACAGGACCAAAACATATGGATTAAAAGTAGCTGAACCAGAATGACACCTGTCGCACTCAGGGTCAATAGACGGGTTGATGCGAGTTAGCCTGTTCTTGGACCAATGAGCTCTATGCACAACCTTGCATTGTATTAGCCTGTGACGTGCACAGATTGAGGAAGAATTAACCCGGTTCAAGACCACTTTCCATGTCTCCTCGTTAATGTCAATTCCAATGTCTTGAGACCAGGTGGTCTAAGTTATCAGAAGAAAATTGCAGATTAACAATTATATTAAATAATTTAGAAATGTAACCTTTAGCACAGGGATCAATGCCCAGTATGGTGTCTAGATCTGAAGCAGGAGGTGCATTTGGAAAAGTTACCTTTTTTTATGCACAAAATCTCGAATTTGTAAATATCTGAAAAAAATTAGCTTTAGTGACATTAAATTGAGAGGCCAACTGACTAAAAGAGGCAAAAACACCATCGATGTAAAGCTTACCAAAAGAAGCCAATCCAAGATCTCTCCATGAGGCTACACAAGGCTGACTCAATGTGCAGCTAGGAAAGGGGATTCACTAAGTTGCATGAATCTAACCAATAGAGAGTAGAGCATATATTTTCTGCCCAATAATATATTTGGAAATTTGGAAGAGCTAGACCACCCAATTCTTTTTTTCTCTGAAGAATACTTTTACGGATCTTTGGGGTTTTTCTGTTCCAGAGAAAACTAGAAATAGAGCAATCAAGTGTAATAAAAAATAACTTTGGAATAAAAATAGGAATACATTGAAATAAGTATACAAATCTGGGAAGTACATTCATCTTAATACAGTTAACCATACCGATCATAGAGTAAAGGGAGGAGAGAGCAGCAATTAAAATCCTGTGTAAGATGATTTACTAACAGGACAACGTTGTGGTCAAATAAGTATGAAAATCTTTTTGTGACATTTATGCCCAAATATTTTTAACTTTGTAAGGAGGATTTGAAAGGTAAAGAACCTAATTGGTAATCTAAGGCTGCTGTATTATTGGGCATCAGTTCACTTTTACTCAAATTTAACTTGTATCCTGAAATCAGGAAATCAGTCTGCTAACAGTTTCAACACCAAGGGAATAGAGGTACAAGGGTCAAACACGTATGACAAGAGATCATCTGCGTATAAAGACAGTTTGTGCTCCAACTTACCCCTCTGTATGCCAGCCATTGCACTGGCTCTTAAAGCAATTGCCAACAGCTCAACAGCTATCGCAAATAGTAGAGGGGAGAGTGGGCAGCCTTGTCTAGTACCGTGGCCAAAAGAAAAATATTTAGAATTGTTGTTATTTGTTCAAACACAGTCCATCAGAGATGTGTATAAAAGTCTACTCCAAGCTATAATTCGATCAGGAAACCCAAATTTCTTCAGTGTGTAAAGCAGATACCTCCAATCGACTCTATCAAATGCCTTTTTAGCACCATAGAAATAACTAATTCTGGAGATGCATTTGAAGAAGAAGAGTAGAGAGTATTTAAAAGGCATCTAATAATATGAAAAGTGTGTCTATTTTAATAAAACCTATTTGGTCTGGTGAAATTATAGCTTCAAACGTCTTGCTAAAACTTTAGCTAATGATTTTACATCAGAACAAAGTAAAGAGATGGGATGATAGCTACTGCACTGGGCGGGATCTTTGTCTTTTTTTTAAGAATAAGGGAAATAATAGCGGAAATAATAATAGTGGAGGAGGGAGGAGGATACCTGAATTGTAAGACTCAAACATGTTAAGTAAAAGAGGAGACTATTTGTCAGAAAATATCTTAAAGAGCCCCTATTATGGGTTTTTGAAATTGACCTTCCATGTAGTGTGTAACACAGCTCTAACGCCCCATTCACACGGGGTTTCAGCGTCAACGCTTGACAGAGCATGTTCAGACACTGAGGCTGACGCGATCGTCATAGCAGCGTTAGCCAATGAAATTAGTCAACAATAGGCCACTGTCTGAGCTGGTGCATTTGCATACAGCGATCTTATTGGCTGATGCTTCCACGTTGAGCAAGTCCTAACTTTTGCAGCAAGCTGCGCCGACGGATCCACAATGCAGTTCGGCAACGCCTGACGTCACCCATTCAAAGTGAATGGGAAGCGTTGAAGCTGACGCCCCGTGTGAATGGGGCGTAAGTGAAGTGAAATATCCAGCTAAAGCTTAAATCTGAAAGTGGACAGTTTTTAAAACTATTGACTCTCTTTCTATTTCTCTATTTCTCTATTTAACGAAATGCAACGAAAAGGTCAGAGTCTGTCAAGCTAACACATTTTGCCTGGAGATCTGACAGCAAATTAAAAAGCTTGGCCCTACTTTCATTCATTACTTTTTCTTATATGCTGCATATGAGATAATTTCTCCCCTTAAGTAAGCCTTGCAAGCCTCCCAAATAGTCTTAGATGAAACTTCTGGAGAAAGATTTGTAGAGATAAATAGATCAATAGGATTATTAACTGCTATAAACTCAGGATCTTTAAGAGCAAAATCAAATGTAACAGCGACATGATCTGAAATTACTATAGAGTTATAAACACATGAACTAATCAATGGAAGCAATTTATTATCAACCAAAAAATTATCTATACGGGAGAAAGAGTGATGGACAGGAGAAAAAGAGATTTTTTGTATTCGGATTAAAAAAGCACCAAACATCAGAAATGGCGTATTGCTCCATAAAAAGCTGAATGACCCTACTAGATTTAGACTGTGCACAGTCTGGAAGATGAGCGGTCTAGAAGAGGGTCTAAACAACAGTTAAAATCCCCACCTAGAATTAGTTAATTTAAATGTAAATCAGGGAGGGAAAACAAAATATTTTTGAAAAATGCTTCATTGTGCCAATTAGGGCCATATACAGTAGCCAAAACCAAGTGAGCTCTGTTTATTTGTCCTCTGAAAATAACACGCTTTAACAATAGCTACACCTCGGGTCTTACTCTGGAAACTAGAATAGTAAAGCTGACCTACCCATGCCTTTCTAATCTTTAGATGATCAGCAGGCATAAGGTGTGTTTCTTGGATAAAGGCAATGCTAGTATTTAAATGTTTTAAATAGTTAAGAACTTTATTTTGCTTCACCAAGAAGTTAAGACCCTTAACAATCCAACTAGTGAATTTCAGTACACCATGAGTTGCTACCTTGTTACTCATGAGGGACATTAATACAAATACTATAAGCATGATCACGTCTTTTGAGAACCCATTCCCACATATGCGTACACAGCACAGCCCACATAGCAAGTGGCTAGAAGCGTTATGGTGATCCAAAAAAACAACAACAACAAGAAAAACAACAACACAACAGTAACAAAGGGAAAAAAATAACGAAAAGCTTAAACCCACACTTTCACCAGCTGACAACAAGAACTGCAGCTGGATCCACTTTACCATAACAAACATGATAGTTACATCAGTAATATTCATATCAATGGTTACTGACAAACTTAGACTGCAAAACAAATTGGAGGAAGAGAAAAAAAAGGCTAAAAGCAATTGCATACAAAATGCATCCAATATAAAATCCAATGTCCAATATAAAATCCACTGGGCCAACCACCCAGGTTGTTCCTTAAGTAATAAAAGAAGGTCAATAAATAAACAAGTCTGATTACAGTATAATAAAGCCTGACTGAGCCAACTGTAAATCTAAACTAAAATCCAAGTACTGGTCATACCTCATATAGAAGAATATAAAAACAAAACAACAAAATGTGTAATGCAAAAGAGGAAAATAAACTACAAGCCTACAAGTCAGCATACTATAAATAAAATTGGCTTTTAGGTTCAAACTAAAAGTCTGTATACTGAGCAGGTTTGAATGTTAAATCCACAGAGACAACATTCGAGAGTATCCTTGGAAAGGAAGGCGGCCTAATGGACATGAAAGACTGTACATAGTCTAATTCAACGTATTTGCTACTAGTTCTACTAGCTCTGGATGAAACTGTTAGCTTCCAAACCCGAAGTCAGCCATTTCTTCTCACCGTTAAAAAGAGTTATTGGAAGTCTAGCAGAGTAGAGAAGCGCAGGATTGAGTCCACGTTTGTAGAGTGATGACATCACATCTTTATACTCAGCGTGAAGTTTCAGAACATCTGGGCAGTAATCCTCAAAGATACGGATCTTGTGGCCATCATACAGCAGGTCACCTTTCTTACGAGATTCACGGATGACCAAGTTCTTCGTTTGAAAGCAATAAAAAAAAAAATATCGCAGAATGACAAGTTGTGGTCTCTGCCCTGGTGCAGGTTTAGGTGTGAGGCTCTGGTGAGCTCTGTCCAGCTCGGGCGGCAAGGTTAACACCTGGGAACAAAGGACATCAACCAGAAGCTTAGAGAAAAAAGCCGTCGGTCGTGGCCCCTCAATTGATTCGGGTAAGCCCACAATTCGAATGTTTTGGCGCCAGCTGCAACTCTCAAGATTGGAGACTTTAGCTTTTAGCCACCCGTTGTCCTTCTGGAGCCTCGAACACGTAGCATTGAGTTGATCAAGCTGCTGACTAATCTATGTAGCACCGGACTTGAGTTTTCTGATGCGAAGATCAGGATCAGCCACCATGGATTGAATATTGTCTGGTTTGGCTGCCAAACTGTCAAAAAATGTTTGAAATCCTCTGCGATTGAGGGTCTAAGGTCGTCATGCAATGGCACTCGGCAAAAGAGAGCCTTCTCTTTCTTTATCAACCTGTCTGCCCCTTCCTTTTGACATTTCAAAGGCTAAATAAGTCACAGAACAGTAAATAAATGAATACTGTCAGATACCAACAAAAGCACTGATGTTAAAAGACAAAACTGAAAAGTTTTTTTTAAGGAGCGGACCATAACTACTCATCGCGACGACTACTCAGGTGCCATATCCAGAAATCCCAGCTAGTATTTCTGTGTGGAGTTTGCATGTTCTCCCCATGTTGGAGTGGGTTTCCTCCGGGTGCTCCGGCTTCCCCCACAATTCCAAAGACATGCACTATAGGTGAATTGGGTATGCTAAAATTGACCATAGTGTATGTGTGTGAATGATATTGTATGGGTGTTTCCCAGTGATGGGTTGCAGCTGAAACAACATCCGCTGTGTAAAACATATGACAGTTCATTCTGCTGTGGCGACCCCTGATAAACAAAGGGACTTAGCCAAAAAGAAAACGAATGAATGAATGGTAAAATACACATTTGTAGTAGCAGAACAACACTTTACAGTTCATGAAATACACCACAGTTGTCTGTAAAAAGGGCAATAATTAGGGCTGGGTATCGAGTTCGATACTTTAAGCACCGACCGAAACGTCTCGATACTAATCGATCAAACTATAAAAGCGATCAAAATACTAATACTAAATACTAAATCTTGATACTAAAGCGATCAAAAGTATGGCTACATTATGCAAAGATTGACGGCAACAGCGTGCGATGCAATATCTGTAAAAAAGTTATTGCAACCAAGACTGGCAACACGTCAAATATGATAAAATACCTCACAGTACACGGAATTAAATTTACGTGCAGAAAGTTGCTCAGTGTTTGACTGCAAGAAGATCACGCGGGCGCAGTCATCATCATCCTCTCAGTATTTTCCTGACTCGGGGCCTCCAACAACGTGCCCACCCCAAGCGTCGTCCTCCCTGACTGATGAGGATAACTGCGCAATGGCTGGGGCTCCGAAAGACAAACAGACACACAAAATCAGTTAACTTTTAGCACTTCTTGCTTGTGTACCGTTAAAGATAAGTTTAAGTTTGTGCGGGGTAAATTTATGTAACAGACTTTATTTGATTCTGTGATGTGTACATTTTTTATGTTTAGTATGTAAGTGTGTGCAATGCGGTTTGCCCCTAGGGGTTTGCTGTAGCTGGGTTTTATGAGCATGCGCACAGGAACTGCAGGTATTGAGAAGTGTTAGAGAAAACTGTTCAGATTAAATGAGTTTAGTCGCCTCCGTTTTGTTGTTTTGTATGATTCAGTGTTTAAGCGGACCCTGTACAAACGCTCGGTTGCATTTATTAATCCTTTTTTTGGACCTAACGTATGCTGTGTAACGTTATGTACTGTTTCGATGGCTTTAAATACCTAGTTAAGTTTATACTAAAATGCTTTGAGGCTAACAGTAAATGATGAAGTTTACATTAAACTTATCATATTTAAATGTCCTTATCCTTGGCTGCATTAACAGTTTAGCTTTCATGTTTTCTTCACATTAATGTTATAGTCTCTGCTCCTGCTGAACCTGGAGTTAGGAGACCATCAAGTGATAATCCATTTACACTGGCAGAAAAAGTAAAAGTGAACAAAAAAAGGAAAGATGAATGCCACAGGGCCGTTACAAATTTTATTGTTAAAGGTTTGCTGACTTTTTCTACTGTGGAGGCTTCATGGTGGAGGTAAGTACAGCAAGCTGTAAATTATGTTGTAATATTATTACCAATAAGGCTGTGGGCCAGGCTTGTAGGTAGTCTCTTAACCTAGATATTTTTTTTTACTTTTTATAGTAAGCAACAATGATAAAATAATGCTAATTTTACTTTGTGTTTGATGATGTCAAATATAGAGATGATAAGCAGTAAGCACCTTAAACCCCAGATATCAGTCTACCAGCCGAGACATGCTCTCGAATACCCTCATGGTATGCAGTTGAAAAAAAAAAAAAAAAAAAAGTTGCAAGATGTGAGGGATGTGCTGTGACTGCTGATGGCTGGACCAGCATTGCACAGGACCACTACCTGACAGTGTCAGTTCACTATGTGAGAGAGGGTTTCATGAAAGAGAAGGTCCTACATACAAGGGCAGTATACACATCCCAGACAGAGGACATTGTAGCAGAAGAGATAGGAGATATTCTTGATGAATTCAATATAAAGGACATAGTTGCTGTGACAGTGGACAATGTAGCAAACATGGATGTAGCAGTAAAAAATACGAGTATTAAATAAAAAAAATGTGCTGCTTTGCTCACACTCAATATTGCTGCTCAGAAGCTTTACACAATTACCTCAGTCTCACAGCGGGCAGAAAAGATCAGAGCAATGGTGGTGTGGCTGAAAAGATCCAGCCTAACTAAACCTATCCTTAAAGAGAAGCAGTGTCTTCTCGGTAGGTAAAAATCAGAATAGATGAACCTTAGTGCAAAACTCTTTGGCCAAATAGTTGCAGTAAAACATTTCAGCAAATAAACAGCCACTTTGATAACCACACACACAAACATAAATATCTCTTTCCCACGTTATGTCTTTCAGAACATGTGGTCATCCTTGATGTGAAAACCAGGTGGAATAGCTTATTCCTCATGGTGGAGCGATTCCTAGAGCAGTTCCCTGCCATCCAGGCCACCTCCATGGACCATTGTCTTAAGAAATTAATGGACAAGGACAGGTAAAAACTCTTTATTTTAAATGCTTATTCAATTTTCAGTGTGAACGATTTAGCTCATGAATATAGTCCAGCTAATGAATCTGATAATATTTTACAGACTGCAGAGAGTTTCTGATGAGGATTTTAGAAAAGCAGAAGAGTTTGTCAAAGTTACAAAGATACTTTACACTTCAACCCTCTGCGTCTCTGCTGAAAGGAGCCCAACCTTGGGTCAGATTTTGCCTATCTTAAATAAACTCCAGCACCACTTCACAGTAAATAAAGTGGACTCTTTCACAAAGACCAATCAAGGACACTAACTGAAATGACCTCTCAAAAAGATACCAGGTGTGCAGTGTAATCCTGTTGAATTTGCTCTTGTTTTGATTAGAATTATTCAGTGATTGACTCAGTGTTTTTGTCTTGAAGGATGGCAATATCACACAGTTTTTGGAGGAGGGCACAGCCTTGGATCCCAGATTCAAGTCAAAAGTGACAAATGAAGTGTGGACCAGACTGGAGGAGGAGCTAATGAAAAGGACTTTAGAACAGGTGTTAATTCATATTGGTAATTATTATTACGCTGGCGCCGACGAAGATGGCCGCCTCCGTGTCGTGCTCTGCAGTTGTCTTTGTGTTTTTGTTAGTTCGTCCTGTCTTCAGTCATATTCCTACAATTAGTTTCACCAGAGACGAATTGTTGGACATTCGGACGCATACACCACCAAATATTTTTCCAGATTTGGACTTATGTGATGTTTTGTTGGACATTGTGGTCGGGGGAGCCGCACTGCTGCTCAAACGCTTTCAGACATGCAGACGAGGGAAGCGTGCAGGCGCGCTTGTGAAACTCAGACAGCGCGGGTTTCGAACCGCATTGCCTAGCATCCATCTGGCTAATCTTCGCTCTCTACCCAACAAAATTGACGAACTCATTCTGCTCTCCCAGACAAACAAGAATTTTTCGCATTCAGCTGCTCTGTGCTTCACGGAAACCTGGCTGAATGACACCATACCGGGCAACGCGCTTCACCTACCGAGCTATCAGCTGTTCAGAGCGGATCGCGACGAGGAATCGACGAGGAAATCGCGCGGTGGCGGGGCGTGCTTTTACATCAACGAAAGGTGGTGTACAGATGTAACAGTTTTAAAGAAGATGTGCTGTCCAGATCTAGAAGCATTGTTTATTAACTGTAAGCCTTTCTACTGCCCGCGCGAGTTCTGCTCGTTCCTCCTTGTCAGTGTTTACATTCCTCCACACGCGCACGCGTGCCTGGCGATACAGAAACTAGCTGATCAGATCACGGTGATAGAGGAACAACACCCGGACTCTGTTTTAATTATTCTCTGGGATTTTAACAAAGCAAAACTATCCCGTGAACTGCCAAAATATAGACAGCATGTTACATGTCCCACAAGAGACAGTAACATATTGGATCACTGCTATACCACAATAAAGGATGCATACCACTCTGTCAAACGAGCAGCTTTGGGACACTCTGACCACTGTTTGATTCATCTCATACCAACCTACAGGCAGAAACTGAAAACAGCCAAACCTGTATTAAGATCTGTGAAAAGATGGACTAACGAAACAGAGCGGGATCTACAAGCCTGTTTCGATCTCACAGATTGGAGTGTCTTTGAAGCTGCTGCAAACGATTTGGATGAGCTCACAGAGACTGTAACATCTTATATCAGTTTCTGTGAAGACGTGTGCATTCCTACCAGGACACAACTCACATACAACAATGACAAACAATGGTTCACTGAAAAACTCAGACAGCTACGTCAGGCCAAGGAGGTTGCTTACAGGAATGGGGAGAGGGCCTTGTATAAGCAGGCCAAATACACACTGGAAAAGGAGATCAGAGTCGCAAAAAGGAACTATTCTGAGAAACTAAGGAGTCAGTTCTCGTCCAGCGACTCAGCATCTGTGTGGAAAAGTTTGAAAACCATTACAAACTATAAAACACCATCCCCCAGCACTGTAGACAACCAACGACTTGCAAACGACCTGAATGAGTTTTACTGCCGGTTTGAGAAAACCCACCAAACCCACTCAGAACTGCTGTTTACACCACCATTAACACCTCCACCTCCCCCCGCCTCCCCCATACCTGCACTTCAGTTCAGTGTAGATGATGTGCGCCAGGTCTTCCAGAAACAGAGGAGGAAAAAAGCTCCAGGCCCAGATCTTATAACACCAGCCTGTTTAAAGTTCTGTGCTGACCAACTGGCCCCCATCTTCACCCTGATCTTCAACAGATCACTGGAGCTGTGTGAAGTGCCCTCCTGCTTCAAACGCTCCATCATCATTCCCATACCAAAGAAACCCAAACTCACAGGACTAAATGACTACAGACCGGTGGCGCTGACATCTGTGGTCATGAAGTCTTTTGAAAAACTGGTTCTGGCCCACCTGAAGGACATCACTGAATCCTTACTGGACTCTCTTCAGTTTGCCTACAGAGCAAACAGGTCTGTGGATGATGCAGTCAATATGGGTATGCATTATGTTCTGCAACACCTAGACAGACCAGGGACCTATGCGAGGATCTTGTTTGTTGACTTCAGCTCAGCTTTTAACACTATCATCCCAAAACTTCTCCTGCCCAAATTAACTGAGCTCTCCGTGCCCACCTCTATCTGTCAGTGGATCAACAGCTTCCTAACGGACAGGCAGCAGCTGGTGAAGCTGGGAAAATTCTCATCCAGTACCCGCACAATCAGCACTGGCGCCCCCCAGGGGTGTGTCCTCTCCCCACTGCTCTTCTCCCTGTACACGAATGACTGCACTTCGAAGAACTCCTCTGTCAAGCTCCTAAAGTTTGCAGACGACACCACACTTATCGGCCTCATTCAGGACGGTGACGAGTCTGCTTACAGACAGGAGGTTAAGGAGTTGGCTGTCTGGTGCAGTCACAACAATCTGGAGCTGAACACGCTCAAAACAGTGGAGATGATAGTGGACTTCAGGAGAAACCCCCCTGCTCTGCCCCCACTGAGCATCATGGACAGCATTGTGGCAGCAGTGGAGTTATTCAGGTTCCTGGGCACCACCATCTCTCAGGACCTGAAGTGGGACACTCACATTGACTCCATTGTCAAAAAAGCTCAACAGAGGCTGTACTTTCTTCGTCAGCTGAGAAAGTTCAACCTCCCAAAGGAGCTGCTGAAACAGTTCTACACTTCCATCATTGAATCAGTCATCTGCACTTCAATAACTGTCTGGTTTAGCTCAGCTACCAAATCCGACCTCCGAAGACTACGTCGAATAGTTCGGACTGCTGAGCGAATCATTGGTACAACCCTCCCTACTCTCCAAGAACTGTACTTATCCAGAGTGAGCAGAAGGGCTGCTAAAATCACTCTGAACCTCTCACACCCAGCACACTGCCTCTTTGAACTTTTACCTTCTGGTCGACGCTACAGAGCACTGCGCACCAGAACAGCCCGACACAGAAACAGTTTCTTCCCTCAGGCAATCCATCTCATGAACACTTGATGATAATAATTGTGGAACCAACATCACTACCTGCTATACACTTTTTTTATGCACACATACACTTATTTAACAACACACTTTACATGCCAATTTGCACATAACACCTGCACATATTATGTTGTATTTAGTAATACACCTGTACATACACTTGTCAATTTTGTATATTGCATTCACTACTTTTTAAAATATATTTATTATCTGTTTTTTTAGTCCTCTGTAATTCTGTTGCACCGTAGAAGCTCTGTCACGAAAACAAATTCCTCGTATGTGTGAACATACCTGGCAATAAAGCTCTTTCTGATTCTGATTCTGAATCTCCTATTTAACTTGAATTGTAGATCAATGTGTGTGACCTATTTTTTTATTGAATATAGACTCCGACTGAGCAGATAGAACATGCACTTGAAGAGAGAGCAGGTAACCAATATGACAGCTCTGATGAAGACAGTGAATCTGCAACCACAGCACTAATAAGAAAATATAAAGAAATCCTATTTTTTTTAATTTAAAAGAAAATTAACTTCTTTGAATTTATTTTTTATAGAGTTTTAGATTTTTTCTTTATTTCTTTACTTATTTGTTAATAGAAGAGGCCAAAGCTTTCTGCCCTTGAGGAGCTGTTTGCTGTGGAGGACATGGCAATTGAAGCAAGAATGCAGACCAGCGTCAGCAGCACTACAGAGACGATTGAGATAAATAAGTACAGACTGCGTACGTCTACACTGTCCTCAGTAAGCCCAGTAACCTGGTGGTGGGACATGAAGAACACTCCGCTAATGCTTTCAGAATTGGCATTAAGGTATCTTTGCATGCAAGCATCATCCACACCCTCAGAGCGTACATTTTCCACTGCTGGGGACCTTTTCAGCCAGGACCGGGCTTGTCTGTCTCCTGAAAAAGCAGACATGCTCATTTTTCTGAAGAAGAACTGTTGAGTGATTTCAGGCAATCTTAAAAATCCCAATTGTATTTTTGTACCCCTTGGCCCTTACAACCGAGGGTTAAGGGGAAGGGCTTCAAAACTTACCCCTAAGAATTGGGACAGCACTTCAACACTGCACACGTCTTCATTTGTCATCGCAATCTCTTGCTTCATATGAGATCAGATGTTCACGACTGCTGTAGTTATTCCAGTTGTGTTATTTTTCGGTATTTATCTTCAGGAAATCACTGAAGGCATATTTTATGTTATCATATTGATCTAATGTGGCTATAAGATCGTAACTGTACTGTGTATTTACACAAGGGCCATATTCATCTATGTGAACACACGAAAACAACATTAACATTACCCCAGACACTGTAAAAAGCTCATTTTCAGCCACTTGAGTGCTCTGACAGGGTGTTCGAGTGTCAGAATGTTGCGGGACTGCTGTAGAGGAGTTATTATTAGGGATTATAGATTGCGAAATTTAGCTATTTTTTTTCGTTGTTTTTTTTTTTTTTTTTTTAAAACATGACGATAAAAGATGAATGCAGTTATTATTGTATATTAAAACATAAGTTTGTTTGTCATAAAAATTCGTAATAATGACAAAAAATAATAATAATAATAAAAAACTAACTTGTGGATCTCCTTACCTCCGAGTTCAGCACTACTGCTGTTGTGGCAGGTGTATTCTGGGAAATTTCCTTACCCCTCCGTTTTAAATGTGGTCCTAAAAAAATCTTTGTTTGAAAGGGTTTATACCCCTTGCCCTTAGCCCTACACCTTCAAGCTAAAGAGAATTGGGACACCCCTACCCCTTGATGAGAATGCGCAAAACGAGGGGTAGGGGTAAGGGAAAGGGGTAAGGGGTAGAATTGGGATTGGGCCTAAGTCTCAAATTCAATTCCTGTAGGGCCACAGCTCTGCACAGTGTTGCTCCAACCCTAAACAAACACAGTTGATCCAGTTAATAAAGGTGCTCAAGACCCTTTTGAACACGTCGATTATGCTCTTAATTGAATTGTTAAATTTTACTCTGAGGATTTTGCTGTGTATCAAATTGTGTATAATACAGTATAGATATCAGTTAAAGGGTTATTTTAGGTGAGATATTATAAAAGAAAAAAAACTATTTACAAAACCAATAGACTATTTTTTTACCTAACCACACAGTATTCTCCATTTTTTGTTGATTATATTATTTATTGATTGATTTATGAACTTACAAATAAAAAAAGCTATATATTTTAAAAGATTTTAGTTTGGATGAACCTAGAGTCCTTCATGATTATATAAATATATAATATAATAAACAAAATCATTTTTAGTGAAATGATAAATGCCTTTGTTTGAGAGGGTTTCCATTTTTCATCCTGGAATTAAGGGTAGGAATCTGAAAACTTCATGCAATTCTCTTGAAATCTTTTTTTGGTTGTTTGCTTGCATGCCATTGAGAAATAAAACATGGATAGTGTGTAAAACTAAACTCACTGGAAAATAAAGACTTGAGATATACACTCATCGGCCTCTTTATTAGGCACACCTGTTCAACTGCATGTTAACGCAAATTTCTAATCAGCCAATCACATGGCAGCAGCTCAATGCATTTAGGCATGTAGACATGGTCAAGAAGATCTGCTGCAGTTTAAACAGAGCATCCGAATGGGAAAGAATGGTGATTTAAGTGACTGAACGTGGCATGGTTGCCAGACGGGCTGGTCTGTGTATTTCAGAAACTGCTGATCTACTGGGATTTTCATGGACAACCATCTTTAGGGTTTACAGAGAATGATCCGAAAAAGAAAAAAAATATCCAGAGTGGCAGTTCTGTGGGCGCAAATGCCTTGTTGATGCCAGAGGTCAGAGAAGAAACCACACTGGTTTGAGCTAAAATAAAGGCAACGGTAACACAAATAACTGCTCGTTACAACCGAGGTATGCAGAAGAGCACCTCTGAATGCACAACACATCAAACCTTGAGGCGGATGGGCTACAGCAGCAGAAAACCACAACGGGTGCCACTCCTGTCAGTTAAGAACAGCAAACTGAGGCCTAAAATTCGCACCGGCTCACCAAAATTGGACAATAGAATATTGCAACAACATTGCCTGCTCTGATGAGTCTCAAATTCTGCTGATGGTAGGATCTGAATTTGGCATCAACAACATGAAAGCATGGATCCATCCTACCTTGTATCAATGGTTCAGGCTGGTAGTGGTGGTGTAATGGTGCGGGGGATATTTTCTTGGCACACTTTGGGTCCATTATTACCAATTAAGCATTGTGTCAATGCCACAGTCTGAATATTGTTGCGGACCATGTCCATCCCTTAAGAAACACAGTGTAAAATCTTCTGATGGCTACTTCCAGCAAGATAACGCGCCATGACATAAAGTGTGAATCATCTCAGACTGGTTTCTTAAACATGACAATGAGTTCACTGTACTCAAATGGCCTCCACAGTCACCAGAACTCAATCCAATAGAGCACCTTAGGGATGTGGTGGAACAGGAGATTCGCATCATGGATGTGCAGCCGATAAATCTGCAGCAACTGTGTGATGCTATTATGTCAATATGGACCAAAATCTCTGAGGAATATTTCCAGTACCTTGCTGAATCTATGCCATGAAGGATTAAGGCAGTTCTGAAGGCAAAAGGGGTCCAACCCTGTACTAGTAAGGTGTACCTAATAAAGTGGCCGGTGAGTGTATCCATTACTTATAAAAAAAAATGAAAATTATAGTTGCCAGTGGGGCGTAAATGGGTTAATTGTCAAAGCAAAAACTATTAATAATAATTTAATGTAAAATTTAAAGAATTAAAAAAAAAAAACTTACTTGGCATGGTTTTGCTGGTGTTTTGCAGCTTACTGAGGACTGTAGTTTACTGGTGTTAGCTGAGTTCACAGTGGTGTTTCGCTCAGGAGGCAGGAATCAGAACCAAGAGCCTTTAATTAAAGTCCGGTAAAAGGATCAGCACAATAAACATTACTTTTTTTTTATTAATTTCAAGAAACTGTATAATACAACTTAGAATACAGTAAAATATAACAGTTCTTTTACACAATCACATTAGATACACAAAATAAAGAGCAAAACCAAAATAAAATGCATATAAAAAAAGTTAGGAGAAATAAAGCAATGAAAAAGAAAAAAAAAGATTAATTTTCAAGTAGCATGAAAGATCTCATCATGTTTGCTCAAGAAAGAAGCTCATTTCTTATTTTCAAGCACAATGAACATTACAGTGAAACCACAGGGTAGTGCTTTGCATAATGTTCTTCACATTTGCATATGGTGTAACCGAAATAGAAACAGAGCAGTGCCTCACATAACCTTAAAATCATCCTCACCTGGGGGGAAACCTACGATGGCCGAGAGAGCTTAACATGCGGCAATTTAGCAAATATATATATATATATATATATATATAT
>CAIGQZ010032580.1:11172043-11187875 GCA_903798205.1 Danio tinwini
GAGAGAGAGAGAGAGAGAGAGAGAGAGAGAGAGAGAGAGAGAGAGAGTCTTGTATAGACACCACTGTGCCTGAAAATAGCTCCCATATCCATTATGCTTATTTTTAAATAATCGATGACAGACTTTTCAGTATACAATAGTCTGCTGTAAATAGGCCAACATGTTGACATTTTATAAAGAAAAAACACAACTAAGGGTATCACACACAAATATTAAATTATTTCATAAAACACATGCTCTATTTCTTCTGGCTTTTTGATAAAAAACTTCAACTTCAAAATCAAATTTCAATCAAAATTAACTTTAGGGTTATGTGAAAATGTCCAAAGTTGGGGTTTAGAACTCCATTTAGATTAGATTGTAAGTTTACCTAACATTACAAACAATTCAAAGGGCGATGCAGTGGCGCAGTAGGTAGTGCTATCGCTTCACAGCAAAAAGGTCGCTGGTTCGAGCCTCTGCTGGGCCAGTTGCCGTTTCTGTGTGGAGTTTGCATGTTCTCCCTGCGTTCGCATGGGTTTCCTCCTGGTGCTCCTGTTTCCACAGTCCATAGACATGGGGTACAGGTGAATTGGGTAGGCTAAATTGTCTGTAGTGTGTATGTGTATGTATGAATGTTTCCCAGAGATAGGTTGCAGCTGGAAGGGCATCCGCTGCATAAAACATATGCTGGATAAGTTGGCGGTACATTCCGCTGTGGCGACCCCAGATTAATAAAGGGGCTAAGCCGAAAATAAAATAGAAGAATGAATAAATACAATTCAATAAACATGGTCGTTTCTAATGATGAATCTAAGACCAGGGTCAGCCTACATTAATTTAACTCCTAAACATTTAACTCCTGTTTTTTGAACAAAATATATTCTGTTAGGAATTTTAAAAGACATTAGTTTCATTTGTAATATATTGACAAAGAACTCTCTGAAAATGTTGCAACTCAAATGAAGGAAACATATTATCCTAAACAAATTTAGATGGAGGTGGAAAGATAATAACAAGAATAGATTTAATCAACAGGTTACTGAAGTTATCATTAAGTCAGTTTTATGTAAAATAGATGTTTTGGAAGTTCTTTGAATAACGAGATGGAATTCATGAAATGATTTAAGTAAAAATATTACATTTAAAGTAAGTACACAGTTTATAAAACTCAAAAACTGCCCATCCGGCTTAAGTAAATGACTAATAAAATATCAGAGTCAAACAAATGAAATATTAAATATTTTAACTTACTTTTTTTTTATTTAAAGCAAATGTTTTTTTTTTGTTTTTGTTTTTTACTTTTTTTCTGGTAAATGATATGCAAAAAAAAAAAAAGAGTGCATTATTTTTGAAAGCCAGATACCATGTCAAAAGGGTTTGTTTACTAGTTTGCAAATTAAAGACTACATCTAAATAAAAAAAACTGGTACCACATTTGAATAAATAAATTGTTATAGAGAATATTCCATACTTTTAATTTAAAAATAAAATAAAAACAGGGGTGAACGTGCAGAGTATCAAGCCTGCATACTAGCTAATAACAACACACCTAAACCATCCTAACCATCACATTCCTCACAGCTGTACAGCAGCATAAACTTCTGATCACCTCAGGTACTGGTTATGCTTTATTCAGTGTTAAATGCTACAAATGTGAGTTTGATTACCATTGTAGGTGACATTCGTTGCTATACTGCAGCAAATAGTTTATCTTAGATCTTGACAAGGCTGTAGTTTGAACTGTAAAAATATCGCTCAGCATTCACTTTTAATAATGTTAAAGCCTTACCATTTCATTATTTCACTATTCTGTGCTTCTGAATGGATGCATTTAAATGTTATGAACCTTGTGCAGATAGCCAGATTGCTTATCTCTGGAATGTTGTTTGGACATGATGTTACAATGTAACCTGCTCAGCTGATGTTTACTATTGTAATATACTTTTTGCTAAGTAAAATCCACCTCATGTCGATTTTTATAACTCTAAATCTTTATCTATGTTTGGAGGCAGCTTCTGTCCTCCAGAATTTACATTTGTGTTGATGCAGGTGATACATTGATGCAACCTTCCTTACTGAAAGAAAATACTGTGTGTTTTCCAAAAGGCAACCCTGAGTGCTGAAATATGATTGGGTAAACTGGCAGTGGGTGTGTTATAGAGACCAAAACTAAGACAGACATTCCAACACTGAACGTGCATTTTCAAAGCAGAACAACTGACTTTAACTTTGTTTTTGAAAAACAGATATGTTCACTTGGTATGTTTCTTAAAGGTGCAGTAGGTGATCTGCCAAAATGCTAACTGTTTAGCATAATATCTTGGAAATGCAGTCCCACCCCTGCCATCTAAAGCAACACCTCCTAATATCATGAAGATGTCAGAGACCCACTAAATAATGTCATTCGCCAGTTAGAAAACTTTATACTGCTTTTATAATACTACAATTTCGAACAAACAAGAAACTGCATTATATCTAGCACATTACACAGTTGTGTAGCAAGCAAAACTTGTCATAATGTGCAATATTTCATGCATGCAAGGATTGCTAGTCTCACTCACACACTTTGTCCTAAAGCAACTACTGTTTGCTTAGTGGTTGGTCGGCCAAGTGCAGGAATTACACTTATTAAGCCATACTTACATTCTATTTCAGACTGAATATTCAGAATAGCACAGTAAACAATATAGGGAGCACATCACAGGTCGTGATTCTTCAAATATGAACCAATGTGAATATAAAACCTCAGTAAACTTCACCTCAGTAAAGCAGGTTTACATTATAGATGCTGTAAAAGGTCCCTTATGAAATTGAAAATAGTCACATCAATCTTTCGCGGGAAGATTTCAATGGACAACGCTTCTGTTTGTTACTTTCTCCACGATGTCCAGCGGCAAAGTAACAGCTCGTTAATTCATGCTTGAGCAAATGATGAAACGGACAAAAGTACTCGATGGATGCCCTTCTTTTACTTCTTTCAGTGTTTCAGTCTCACAGTGCAAAACAGCTCCTGGGTGGAATTACTGGAGTAAACATAAAACATAATCCGCATAAAACTTTCTCCCTCTAATTCACTGCACACACACACACACAGCGAGAGCTCACATTACACAGCATGCGCGTTGAACCACACTACCCACAATGCCCCTCGCTATGGACTACAACTCCCGTAAAAGTAGGGCTGTGTATTGGCAAGGGCCTCACCATACAATACATATCGCGATACATGGGTCACAATACAATATATCGCGATACAATAAACATTGTGATATATTGCAATATTTTGTATTAGTATGTGTGTCACAATATATTGACAACTTGATAAAGTCGGCAGACACATTAAAATTCCAATTATATTCCATCCATTCCAATTCATTAAAACTGCACAGTGTGATTGAACAGAGAACTATGTATATTGCAAAGCTTAAATGGCATTTATTTTTTGACTAATTCAGTACTCCCTGGTATAGCGTTTAGGGTTGGGCTATGTTGACCAATTTGGCGTCAAATGATGTCTAATGTGAAACATAGCAATAGACCATGGCATCGTCGTCATAGGGGGAGGTGAATTAATTATTTATGAATAATTAATAAATTCATAACTAATTAATTATTTGTAGCCTACCGTTTCAACTACCTGACCCGCATGGTCTTTGTTTTACTCATAACCAAATCATAAATAAATAAATAAATAAATATATATATAAAAAGATAAGTTACACACAAATTACCACCTGTCAATCACTTTTTTCCGCGGGACTCTGGCATGACTAGGCAGAGTGAACTGTGCCTTTATGGTGTCCACACACTTGCTTGGTAAAAAAGCTGCACAACCAACAGGAACTAACCAACAGTATCTGAGTTTTTCACTAAAATTACTTAGCACACGCGTGAAAGCGAAAGACTGAAGCAGTGTACTGATGCTGTCACACGTTACCTGAGAGAATCAAAAGACAGAAGAGTCGTTAGATAGGGACAAGATTAATTAAATATCATGTTTAACAACTAGCTTATACTGAGACGCGATCCAGCGGTAGATCCTTAATAAACTGTCTGTACCAATGACTGTATAAAATATACAGTCTGTACACTTCTCTGGAGCTCAGACATGCGCATGACAGTGTGTGTGTGTGTGGTCACGAGATGTGCGTTTTCAGCAGACGGAGGGCTGTTAAGAAATGCTTGGTGAAACGCCAGTTTGGATGTGGATCATTTTCGTTCTAAAATGCCATTTTAAAACTAAGCTGTATCAGTGTAAACGGGGCCTGAGTGTGTGTTTTTCACAAGCACATTTGCAACGGAGGTGGGGCGGAGGATTGGTGATGCCACCTCGTCTATTGACCCAACCCTAACAGCGTTAAAACCAAAGTGCAGCCACACGTCAGCTTTAAAAGCTGGAGGCACCTTTATATTTTATGCCATGCTCACTCTTGCTTACTTCTGATACCTTACTACTTGATGTTTTGTTGATCGCGAGTTAGGGACATCTAGTGGAGCAGAGGAGGAGGTCATTTGGCACAACTTGAATCGATACTTGAGGTTGGACTATCGATACATTATAGTAAAAGAAATTATCGCGATAGTTAGATGTATCGATAATTTTGCACAGAGCTACGTAAAAGCAGTCTTATTAAACTTACACCACTCCAGCACCATAACATGACTGTTACAACATACATTTAACAAGGCTTTTACCATAGATTCACAGTGTTAATAGAAGGCAGAAATACATTCAAAACCAAGTCTACCCATATGTATTTTCTATGTCCAATTTGCTCTTTTTCTCACAGTCCATAGGCAGCTCCATTGTCAAAGCATACAGTCCATTAAAGCAACTCCACTCAATGGAGGCACTCGACTGTATATTCCAACCCTACGTGCCAGGGTAAACAGTCCATAAGGTGGAAGGATAGCACGGTGCTGGGAGGGGTTAAAGAGTAGCTGTTAAAAGAGGAGTCATTTTGTTGAAGAACTAATAATTCAGTCCCAACACGACTAATGAGGTAGTTATTTTAGTCCAGCTAAGCGACAGGATGACTTTTCCACTACATGGCCTGTAGAAGTGAAAGAGGTTAGAAACAGTCATTGTAAATCAATGAAACAAATCATGCTTAATTAAACAACATACACTTGGCTTGTTTTCTTAACAGCAAAATGGTAAACAACAAAATCCACCCGGGTTACAAAAAGGAAGCACATAAAATATTATTTTTCACATATGACATGCATCTTTTTTTTTTCTTTTTTTTTTGCAATAGAACAATAACAAATTACCAACAAAGTATTATTTCTGGCTCTTTTAATACTTAATCAGTCCACTCTCCGAACCTCTGTGGTGGTCTCCTGACTCGTTGCGGCCTACCCCTCCTTTGGCCGTTAACAGTCCCTGCTGAATCCTGTTGCACCGTGCTACCTTCGCTCCACTGATCATCCTCTGTGTCCTGCTCCATCATTGGCACACCTGTGTCATCCATGAAAGGCATGCTGTCTGAGTCACCAGAATTTCCATTTTCCTCCGTGAAGAGACAAGACAAATCCAAGTCAAGTTCAGCTCCATCGATTTCCAGATTTGGGGCAGGAACTTCTTGAGGTTGCCAAACTTCAGAGTCTTTGAACACCCAGCCGTTCTCCAGGGGTTGCCGGGAATAGTAAGGTTTGAGCTTGTCATGGTGAACAACTTTCACTTTAGTCCTCTGGTTTTTCTGGATGCGGTACACTAAATCATCCAGATGTCCCAAGATAAAGTATGGACCATCGTAGTTGGGTAGAAACTTTCTTATTTTGTTTTTCACTTGCTTCGTTCCCTTGACAAGGTACCATACTGCATCACCGACCTTGTAGCGTGTCCTGGCGGCTCTTTTGTCATACTGCTTTTTAGCATGCTCTACTGATTCGCCCAGTGCATCCCTTGCAAGCTGATGTTCTAACTCCAATCTTTCTCTCATCTAAACCATATATTGAGGGTTTGTTTGATTCAGTGTGTTGTTGGGTGGCTTTCCTATGACCAGGCTCTGTTATCTCCTGTCCAAAGAGCATCATGTTTGGGGTAAATCCAGTTGAACTGTGCTTAGTCGCTCGGTAAGCCATCACAGCATAGGGAACCATTAGATCCCACTCCCAATGACATCGTTCAGAGAATGTAGCTAGGATTTTCTGCAAAGTGGCATTGAATATCTCGACCTGGCCATCTGACTGAGGCTGGAAAGGTGTTGTACAGGTCTTTTCAATGTCGAGCAGCTTACACATTGTTTGGAAGACCTCCGATTCAAAATTGGTGCCCTGGTCGCTATGGAGGGTGAGTGATGCCCCATAACGGCAGACCCATTCAGCGACAATAACCTCTGCCACCTTGACAGCCTGGTCGTTAGGCAGGGGGTATGCTTCCACCCATTTACTAAAATAATCCTACACTACAAGAATGTAACGATTAAAGCGTTCTGTTTCATTCATAGGGCCCATCAAGTCAACAGCAATCCTTTCCATGGGGGCACCCACTCGCACAGTGCCCATGGGTGCCTGAGGCCTCTTCAATGGTCTAGCCTTTGCAGCACAACTGGTGCATGCGTGACACCAAAGTGAAATATCTTCTCGCATTTTATACCAATAATACCTCGTCTGCAGCAGGGACAGTGTTCGCTCCACTCCAAAATGTCCACTCACTGGGCCCTTGTGCATTTTGTGCATGATACCTTCCTGGAAAACTTGTGGCAGCATAATCTGGGGATAATACTCAGGACTCTCATTTAGGTAGAAACGTTGCACAAGAATGTCATCCTTTACTCTATCTACCTAGACTCTAATGGTCTTAGACTCAAGCAGTGAAAGAGCCTCTTGATCTTGCTTGGAACGAGTAATGAGTTTCTCACTGTGGTACAGGAGCACATCTAGTTGCCACAATTTCTCCACTTGTCTATACAGGTCAGTATCTAAGTCTAGAGTAGCTGTGAAGAGACACTGCTGGCTAGGAAGGCGGTTCTTGATCTTATGAGTGGCCCTTGTAAAGTCCAACCCAATCGAGTCTTGATAGCAGCAGGGCCATTAGGCGGGCCAAGACGAACTGGCTCTATCGGGGTGATGAGATGAGGGCAATCTGACACTATAAGGAGAAGCGGTTAAACAGATTCAGCTTGTGACAATGGTAGACCTTGTAGGTGGCTGTACTTGACTTGTAACTCATGTACTGGGTATATATGCTCTACTAATTCTAGTGTCTCAGCTGTAAAGGCATTACGAATCATAAAGGAAGTTTTAGGTTTAGACGCTGGTGACACTGTAAATGTTACTGCAGCTCCATGCAAAATGTGAAGATCTTGTCTTACAGTACGAAGAACCAGTTCCTCAGGTCTGCCAATCAATCTAAGCTGCTGTGCTGCTGAATGCAGCAAGATGGTGCGTTCAGACCCATCATCTAAGAGGGCATAGGTCTCTAAGCAATGACTGCCATTCCTTAGGAGTAGTTTACAAATCTTCACCAAGACCTGTCGACTGTCAATAGGCCTATCTAGATACAGTGTTTCTGTGGTAAACAACTTTCTGAACTGCTGACTTTAGGTGTCTCAGGTGACTTAAAAAGGGACCGATCATTGACATCATGGAGTATGTACAAATGACGGCAATTGCAACTCTTACAGGGTGTCTTGAGATTACACTGTGCGGCTTGATGTGCTCGTCCACAACGCCTGTCACTACATGCTTTCTCTGTACCAAGGAAGATACTTGAAGCCTTAGTTGGCTGTCTTGTATCTCTAAGAGGTCCTCTCCAAGGGTCGAGCACTAGTTTACTTGTTAGAGGAAAGAATCTGGTGCTGTCCTCTTGAACTAGCTGCTCAAACTCTAACCATTCTGACAGATCCAACAAGGTAGGGATGGGAACACTCGTGATACATGGGAACCACACTCTAACTCCATGTATCCTTTATTCCCCAGTTGTTGAAGCATACTCACAAGAGAACAGACTTTTTTAGTGCAAACATCCTGAATGCTCTTACATTCCTTTGGCAGATATTTGGACTGTCCATGAGCCCAGCTATCATCTGAAGGGCAAACTGATGAGTCTGACCATATTGTTTGTTAAGTACCTCCATAGTATCTAAAAAGGGGTATAATGAGTTGCAGTAGGAATCTGCAATTAACAAAGCTTCCTCTAGTTCCAAGTGATTAACCAGAATTTGATACTTGAATCTCTCTGCAGCGTCCATTGGCAAAATATTCTCTAAAGCTATACGCAGCCGTGAGAACTCCCTTAGATCTGGCTTCACAAAGTTTGGGATGGTTGGAGCTATCCCCCTTTATGTACTTTCTTGACTTGGAGGAACACGGAACGGTGTTGAGCTGTAGCCAATTCTACCTTAGTCAACTCTGTCAAAGGTTTTCTGGGGAAAGGACCGATACTGTGAGGGTCGGGATGGAGTTGAAAGTGATCTTTTCTCTAACTGCTGAAGCCTCATTTCTAAGTCATGTAGGCATTCTTGTTTTAATGACTCTGTACTGTCACTCAGTCTCTGAGGTAGTTTGGATCTAGGGAGAGGGATGGGTCTGTCATTACTAGTAACTAGTGTAGTGTGGAGGAATCGAGGTCGAGGAACAGAGGAAAGTGCCCTCTCTGGGTGAAGACTGGACTGCTCATTCACTGTAAGTAAGCTCAACTGTGTTTCCAAAGCCTCATTCCTTGCTTTAAGCTTATTTATCTGCTCATATGAATGACGTCGCAGTTCCTCAATCTCTCTCCGCAACTCCTTGAACTCTGCCAGAATGTCTGATGACAGCTCAGGATTCCTTGAAGCATGTGAGCGTTGTTGTTCATGCTCTCTACGGCTGGGACTTCGCTCTATCAACTGCTCTGTTGTCTGCATACTGGCCCCATAGTCAACAAGCGGTAATGCAGCCACACCTAACAATCCTGAATCACCACTCCACTCCGAGGGAGAGTGTGCTCTTTGTTCTGACTGTAAACTCTGTTGATGACCAGTGACCTCGAAATCTGACAGGTAACTAGGTAGTCGCACCACTCTTCTGGGTCTGATTGCTGGCCCAGTATGGTCAGGTCTAGGCTCTAGATTAACTCAGATACATCATTCTTATGACAGCTCACTAAATCCTGTTTTAAGGACCATTTGTAGGGTAGACTAGTGTGGGTGCTGGTGGAAATTGAGCAGACATAAATCGTCCGGTCGGAGACGGAAAGAACACTTTAATGAACAGATACTGGTTGAGAGTTTACAGTCCCTAAGTTTGGAAGTTTGACAGAGCTGCACAATGTTTTGGAGTGTAACTTAATATGAGTGGTTTTGTATTTGAACGCATGAAACATGCGTGTTGCATATGTGTGAGCGCACGGTAAGGTGATTTCATCTATCGTGTGCTCGTGTCTTGCTTCTGTTGGTGTTGTCTAAGCACGTGGCTGGATGTTTACATTGTGGCCGCGTGCTTTTTGTCATGTGATTCTGTGTTGTCTTGTGAACATGCAGTTAATGAGTTCTCTCATTGGCTGTGTGTTCTAGTCTCATTTTATGTGAGCGCATGGCTTGTGTTGTCTCTTTGGGTCATGTGCTCTCCCGTTGATTGTCTAGCCCTACCCTCCTTGTTAACCCATTATTAGTTTATTTAGTTCACCTGTTTGTGTGTTAATTTACTACTGCTTATAATCTCCTTATGTCTGCTGTCCTGTGCCATATGGTCGTCTATTCTCCCTCTTGTTCCTGCTCCAGTCCTGTCTTGCCAAGCCCAGCCAAGTTTGTCTACCATTTTGTGTTATAGTTATGTTTTCCCCCTCGGGGTGGTTTTTGTTGTCTTTTTGTTTTGTTTTTATTAAAATAAAAGCCATCTTTTGTTGCATTTGAGTCCTCACTCCCTCATCCTTCTTGAATTGTGACACCTACAGAGGTATGTAATGATATAGATGAACTATGGGTAATCACTAGATCCATGGTGTGACTTTTGTTATGGGTAGAAAAGTCCACAAGTTGTTTAAAATAAAAAAAAAACTCTAACAAAGATAAAAAAAAAAGTTATTTGTTATTCCAGAGTGTTTTTGCTCAAAGTAAATAAAAATGTTAAAGTCCCCAAAGATAAGAGGTCCACAGTGTCTCCCATTGATTTTTTCAACTTTGTAACTTTGTTTTTTCTTCATGTGGAAACATCTGCTTGGAAGTCTCGGAAGGGACGTGGTGGTGGGGAATTTATTTACTTTTTATTTATTTTTTATTTTTATTTTTTTGCGTTCCCTCGCAAATCTGTTGTTCCACTAACACATCCTGTTCACTTTATATTTCAAAATGAAGGTCATTTGTATGTACAGTCAAGAGTGAACCCAGAGTATGAATGCAATTTATTTCATTAATGATGTGCATAATGGATACGTTTTGCAGTGAATACATCTTGTAACTAAAGTAAAATTTCAAGTGTCTAAGATTAATGTAAATTTATATACACTTAGTTTTGAGTTTTAATTATCAGGGTTTCATAAGAGTTCAAAGTTATGCAATCGGCAGATTACAGCTACAGCTTTATTCAAGTGCAGTTTCGTAGAGAAATCTGATAGCAACATATTAACATAGAGGCTTTGAATATAGAATTCTGCTAGCTTTAGCATTAACAAAACCATATTTTAAATTAAAAAATGGGACAGACAGTGTATCAAAGCACATTCATTTGCTCTTTTGCAAAGGAAACTGTTATATTTTTTACAAATATTTTTTTTATTTAGTTTAAATATCCTGTTGCTTGTATTTTGTTTGTTTTTCCAATTTGTCATAGGACGTGGTTATTATTTGTATTTAATATTTTTATTGTCTTTTTAGAACGAATTTTGTTTGGTATAATTTGTATCTTAATTTTAATACATTTTATTGTCAGTCAATTTCTACAAAAATAAACAAAAATAACGAATAACATTTAAGGTTAAGTGAATTGCAAAGTGAAGACCGATTCCATTCAGCGGCCAAAACAAACAGGTAAAGCACAAACTGTTAGACTAAATAAAAGTAAAATATTGATGTGAGGGCTAATGTCTTATTGTTAAATGTATGACCAAAAATAATACAAAAAGGTTTTGCGGTAACACTTTATAACTACACACTATGAACCATTTAATAAGCATTAGCAAATAGGGAATTCATTATCTGCTAAGCATTAACTCTACATTAATAATAGTAGCATTTAATTGTCTTTTATAAGGCATTTAGCATAAATGGTCCTCACTTTAGATTAGGTCACAAAACTGGATAAAGTTGAGTTAATAAAGCATTTATTAACAGACAAATTAACTATTATTATTATATGCCTGAATAATAAATCATTTACTTACATTCTGAAGTATTTTTAAAAAGCACCAACTACTCTCAAATAACTGGTTTGTAAATGATACAATACTTAATCTAGTAATTAAAGTATTTAAAACTATTTAAGCATGGAAATACAATTATTAAGCACATTATATAGGCACTTATAAGTCAAGAATAAAGCTTTTGTATCTGCAGTTATAAACTGCTTACTAACATCTGGTAATGTAGACTTAATGCTTAACAGATAATGATTTAACTATTTGCTAATGATAAATAGATAATTCATAGTGTGTAGTTATTATAAAGTGTTACAGATCATTTTAAATGAAACATATTTTCACAGAGAGAGCACACACCTTTTAGTGCTTCACATCTTGTTAGTGAAAAAATGAAAGTTAAGAATTGCCATGAGATTGTGTTGCATTATATGTTTCTGTGTGAGTTGTGTGACCAGTTTAGAGGCAAAGTATGGTACGGTAACAAAATTGACAAGATTTACGGACACATTTTTATTAGAATTTTTATTTTTATTTTTTAATGTTGTAGATTTAGATTTACCTTATCTTATATTAGCTTTTTATAAATTGAAAACAAATTATTTTGCCAAAAAATAAATAAATAAATATTTTGATTACACAATGATACACGATGACACAAATACACTGACTAATTCAGACATCAAGAAATCATGATTTTTGGCAATATAAAACACATTTTACAGAAAATAGTATATTGATATGCCATGTAACATCTTGTGATCTATGAAAATAATTAATGATAAAAAAACTAACCTTTTTTGTTGAAAAATATAGTCGCTTTAGACATCAAATGTATCTGCAATAATAGAAGCACCTGCATTCACTGTTACATAAAGAGGACATTGTAAATCTAATGTTTGGATGTGCTTCTATAAGGAGGTTGTCAGTTGCCGGCTAAATGTGCCAGTTCATCAGTTTAAGCAAATGTCAGTTACTTTTACGTGACTTTTGCAGTGTAATATGAAATTGCTTAATACAGTAGCCATAAAGTGCATTTTAAATAGGATTAACAAATTACAATTTTGTTCATTTTTGGGTCTCTCATGTTTTCACAAGCTAAATTGAATTTGGTTATTAAACTTTTAATTTCGTTAATTCATTTCCCTGATTTGTCATTGTCTTTATCAAACAAGAAAAAGTTGTATGTAATATAATGTTGACAAATAGTTTTCTTAGTTTACAATTACAGGTGCTATTTTGTCTGTAAAAACATGATGTAAATATTATTCAGCCATTCCCGGACGGTTGACAGGACATGAGGGATGTAAAAGAAGAGTTGATATTTCCACGTTAAAATGTTCAACTTCTTAAAGTACTGTAGTTTGCGTTCTGCTTTTATATTGCTTTACTTGTTGTGTCCTCACGGGGGCGCTGTATGACCCTTCAAAATTCTGTATCTGTATCTTCTAATTGAAAACAACTCCAGGATCTATGCTCATGATCAGACATTAAGCTTGTAAATTCAGTGCAGGTCAATCAACAGAAGCAACATTACTTTCAATTACAAAATAGTTAACACAATAATGAAAATTCTGTCATTATGTCTTTTCAAACCCACAAGTCATTTACATATATTTAGAATGCAATTTAAGATATCTGCTCTCTGACCCTTCATACTCTGCAAGGGTCCTAAAACATTCAAAGTCCAGAACAAAAAAATACAAGAACATAATCAAAACATTATATGTGTCATCAGTGGCTCTGTCATAAATGTACAACGAGAATGCATTTATATAGTTAAAAATAACAACAACTCTTTAGCATCAGTTCAGCTTCAAGACCACTAAAAAATGATGCCAACCTAGTGAAGACTTTGAGGAGAGCACACACTGTGGATCAATATACAAAATTATGTTTTAATTAATGTAATGATCAGATCATGTCATTGAAAAATGTGTATTGTACAGATACAGATACACTCCAAAATTAAATTTTGCTGCTTGTTTAAACTAATTGAAAATGAGTTTTTTTTGGGACAACTTAATTGTATTAGGTTTAATCCACCTAAATTTGTAACAATTATTAAGTTAACAATCATTTTTTCTCAGAGTGGGGTGGGGTGGGGGGATATACCTAGTATTTTACAGCATATAAGTGCTTATGTTTATCTGTACAGATTTAATTCTATGCTTGGCATCTCTAGGTTCCACCATGTACTCTAGACAACACTTTTTTTTCCCCTTTTTGATGTAAATGCTACAACATGCATCTGTTGTAAAGAAGCTTTAAAACAAAAATTATTTTGAAAAGCACTACATTGTAAAAAGTGAAAATCTTTGTGTTTTAAGCCTTTATAGTAGTGGAGTTTTAGAAATTGCATTTTTGTTTTCTCCCTCAGCATGTTTTTCTCCCTCAGTAAAAATCTAATGTTGGTGTTGGGGGTGTTGTAAGCGGAGGCCCCCCTGCAAAAATATATAAATATAGCGAACTGATAAACTGTAAAAATGCTATGCTACACGCACACACTTGCATGAAGCTAATAAAAAGACAGACACATAACCCATACACATCACATTTTTGTATACAAAAACACCAGTCTTCTACATAGACAAAAATCTGACTTTGACAGGATAATCAACGTGAAATGTTTGCAGGGTCTGATAACAATATTTATGACATTCGTTATTATTAAATTAAACACATTAAATGTCTTGTCGAACAATTTAATGTGACTATAACGTACAGATGTAATGAAGGATTCATAATTTCAAAATGTAATTTTGACTTAAACAGAAGAATAATAATTAGAAACTGAGTAACTGCGAAATTGCGAACACTTTGAATATAACTCATTGTCAGCTTGTGTGTGTGTGTGTGTGTGTGTGTGTGTGTGTGTGAGAGAGACAGAACAAATACGCTCCGTCTGTCTGTGGTTGTAAAGTGTACTATAAACTATAAAAATCATACAAATATACGTTATTTAAGTGAAACACATTTCGCTAAATCCTTATATCATTTCTTTTATGTCATTTTGACACCTCACGCGCCAACAAAGCAGAAGCGGTTGACTGCGCGGTGCGTACAGAGCATATTGCTTTTCACACTGGCAAAGTGCATGCAGCGCGCAGATCTATCTACTTTAAAATATTTGTACTTATACTTTTCTTCTGGCCGCAGCAATTTCCTCCAATACCACTTCATCTGCAAGTCTTTTTATTGCAAATTATGTATCCTGGCTACATCATTCTGTGCTTCTGGGTGCGGTCACAGTGTAACCATGTGAAAGCTCTGTTAACATGGGCGCTGAAACATAAACATTGCGTGTGCGGTGTAAAAGGGCACCGAACCCCTGAAGAAAGGGGACTTTTTTTAATGTTTTTTTTTTAAATCAGTTAGTTGGTTAGAGTCAATTGCCATAAAAAAAAATTGTAAAATGAGCAACTTTCTGGGGGCCTCCGACCTCGCGGGGCCCCCCTGCAGTGCGTGCCCTACCGCTACGCCACTGCCTACACTCTCATTCACTGTTCAAACATCAGTCCATTTGAAGGAGGTGAATGAAAATTAATTTGAGTACTCTTTTGGTTTGTGCTTTTCTGGCTGAAAAATCACGATGAATTAGATTTTAAAATTCTTGGTCAGACCCTGTGAAAGTCTAATAAAAATCACATAAAGTGGTTTGATTTCTGTCATGTAAACAATTTTAGATTTTTTTATTTTGAAGCTTGCACTGATATGATTCCGCTGCAGATGCATTCTGATTATCAGATGTGGATAGTTCTGTGCACAAACATCACATTGCATTATTAGTATTTTCTAGCAGCTGAGTGTTTTTGGGTTGTACACTCATTATTGCAATGCATTGTGGGAATCATTTGCACTTCTGAACGTCCACTATTAGTTGGAGACCACAAGACATGGCTGCTCCCTCAAATAGTGCATTATTTAAGGCTATAGGGGTGATTTTGTAGATACAGCCTTGGTTTGCTGTTGTCAGCGGATAGGATTGTCATTGGTGTGCTATATTTCTTCTTCTTCTGTTGCTGCTGTTGTAGCTCATCTACTTCAAGATTTGACATGAGTCTTTAGAGATGACCCTCTGCAGAACCTCTGGTTTAACGAGTGGTTAATTGAGTTAGTGTTGTCTTAGTTTTTTTCTGTCTGATTTTCAGAAGATTAAAATCTTTCTAACATATTGTGATTCTGCAGCAAATCGTCTTGATCACGTCAATATACTTTATTGTTGAAGTTGTTGCCGTCTTTTTAGTCCATTAGACGTGTGCAAAAGCAAACAGTTAACTGAGGTCCATCAGTGCATTACTGTCAATAAATTGGACATGGCTTTTTTGTTTAATACCACCTTATCTCTGCTCATGTCAATTGAAATTTTACAAAGTCTGCACATGATACTTTAACAGAGGCCAGAAATGCTGTAGACAGACACTCCAGGAGAAAAATACTGTAATGTTTTATTTTTTAGTAAAGGAACCCAGATAATCTTGCATGGCTTACTATAATGTAAATTATGTTCTTTACTAAAATTTGAATAATAAAATGCATGAAAGATTCCTATATATACAGTATATATATATA
>CAIGQZ010032580.1:11217302-11228148 GCA_903798205.1 Danio tinwini
TATATATATATATACTTATATAATATGTAATACATATACAGGGTGTCCGCGGGGTCTTAAAACATATTAAACATTGATAAATCAATAATGAGAAAATGAAGGCTCTTAAAAAGTATTAAAAAGTCTTAATCACGTTTTTACGAGGTCTTAAATTTTCTTCAAAAGTTGACCAAAATGTTTGACTCCAAAAAAGCGTAAATATATTTATTTTTGTCCTAATATTAAAAATGGTGTGCTCCATCTACGCAATTAGTTTGGGGCAGGGCGCTCCGGCCAAGCTCTTCTGTCCGGGTGATGTCACGTAATTTGCTACAAATGCGGGAAGGTGATTCGACACTCTCCACATGTACACGTTACACAACCATAGAGCGAAACAGATGGCAAAATAGGAAAATGTAAGTTTGCGTACTCCTGGTTTAAGAAAGACGAGTTTAAACAGTTACAAAAGCATGTCGCTTAAAACAACCACATAATTTATTCTTTCAAGCTTTGTTTCTTCTAAACTTATCTGAGTTCTGTTCATAGACTGTAAAAGATATGGACGTAGTATCCGTGACGTCACCCATAGGTTTCTGAACACTGCAAAAGAAGCTACAAGTAGGCGCGGCCAACCGTCACCATTTTGTTAGCGCGTCATTGCACCAAACGCGGGATACCAAATAAGGGCAAGAGGCGGAGAGTGAGCGGAGCTACAGACGCATGCTGGATTCTCAGCATTTTGCTTAGACAGACGTTTTACTTTGGGAAAACATTTAATACTTCATTACCTGTGACTCGTTTGTGTTCTGACCACACGTGCTTTTTTGTACACTATATCAATAAAGTGTTTAGACTTTTAAAAACACTGTTGTAATACATTGAGCCACTAAACATTGTTCTTGTGGCGTTTTTTAACAGGAGGAAAATGCAAATTACTATCAAACACTTCAGATATAGTCTGTGTTAGTAAATGCAAGGCTGCCTATAAAAATCCAGCTCTAACACTGTATGACAACGCTTCAGATGACTGTTTTATAGCCTACAATTAATCAATCTGTCAGATTCTGGAGTGCATTACAGGTCTAAAGAACATTTAAATGATAAATGATCTTAAATAAAACAAATACATTTATAGATATGGTATATAAGTTTATAATTTCACTCACCAGGGAAATGGAGGCAACTTGAACGGTTTGTAAGCACAATTAAGTCCACACAGCATGCCATATCATCTGATAATTGCAGGAAATTATTCCAAAAGGCAAATGACTGTGTAAAGAAACATTAACCAAAACAAAAATGCTATGTATATGCCGAGTTCAGCGGCTAATTAGCCAGAATCATCTGAGGTGACTAGACAGCGACCAGCGAGGGCTAGCTGTCACTCAAGTGACCACGCCCTTAATTATGCAAACTTAATATAACTTAATAAAAACGAAACGGATGAGTTATAAAAAAATTCACCCCCCTCACAGTTGTCATGAAGGGTAAACATAGCTATATGCACCAAAGCCATCGCTTGTACCAGGCTGTAAACATGTTTTTATCAGGTGTAAATATGGCCAATTTACCAATGCAGAAAGAAAGCACTTGGACTTCCTGGGGCCAGCCCCCCATGGCGAGTTGATGAATTGCATGGTTGTGCTCCATTGATTGATTGATTTATTTCACTGTTAATAACAACTGTTTAAGTTAAAGGTTTGATACTGATTAGACCTTGAAGTGGCGATGAGGTCTTAAAATATTCTTAGAAAGCCTTTAAAAAGTCTTAAAAATGTATTGAAATTACCTTTAGGATTCCTGCATATACTCTGATATAGATTTATAATATATATCTTTATCTATATGTATTTGATTAACAGTCCCAACACTGTTGTCAAGCAACTAAGTGTTAAATATGCAAGTGCGTTAATACAGAATGAGCAGTTAAAGCAGTTAATGACTTTGACCATAGCTCATTCATTCAGAACATTACATTGTTTAATATGGATTCCTTTCACAAATGAATGCAGCTGGTTTTGCCTGCTTTTGTCTGGCTATGTTTAAGTTGAGCATTCTCTGTTACAAATATGCTGCTTTTGTCTTTGGATCAATAGTGAGTGGATAGAGCTATTAATCGTGAGGCTTTTTAAGTGCACTTAGACTGCAGTCTTCTGTGGCTTTGCTGAAGACCTGTGCTGGTCTACAGTATCGTGTTGACTGAAGGTGTCTCTGTTGTGCACCTGTGCAGAGCATCAGTACCATGGACAGGGTACAGACGTGTGATTTACTTTGAAAATCAAGGAGAATTGCTGAAGTTCACGATGTAAAAGCACAATTCAAAAGGCCAGAATGATTTTCAGGCCTCATAACATCATGATATTTACTGTCAGTAGCTGAAGAACGTGACCTATTTACGTCAGTGCTTCTCAGTGATGGATTGTGAAAGAGATTGTTCACATTTAAATTAAAATTTCTTTGCTCACTATCTATTGGTTGCTCACTTATCTTCTGAACACAAATAAAGATATTGTTTATGAATGTCTAGTAATAGTCTAATCTGTCTTCTCAAGACAATATGAACAGGCAGTGGTGGTAAAAGTACACAAACCAAGTACCTGAGTTAAAGAGAAAAGGTAAAATAAATATAACTGCAGTAAAATTGTTCCTGATACATTTACAGCAAAACCTTTTCTCACTATAAACTAGCGGTCTATTATCTGTCTGTTATTCCGATATTGGCTGTTTATTTGTAATTATGAAGTAAATTTTCTGCATGATGCTATACTACACCCATAATCATAAACATACCTAAAAACACAACTACTACCATAATGACTATTAATGAGCAGCAAATTGGCTGTAAATCAGAGTTATTGTGTTAATAATAGCAAGATTACATTTATTCATTCATTTACTTTCTACTTTCCTTATTTATCAGGGGTCGTCACAGCAAAATGAACTGCCAACTATTCCAGCATATGTTTTAGGCAGAAGATGCCCTTCCAGCTGCAACCAAAACATGCACACAAACACACTTTGGCCAAATTTGTATACCCCATTTACCTATAGCGCATGTCTTTGGACTGTGGGGGAAAGCGGAACACCCGGAGGAAACCAATACCAACACAGGGAGAACATGCAAACTCCACACAGAAATGCCAACTGGCCCAGCTGGGACTTGAAGCAGTGGCCTTCTTGTTGTGAGGCGACAGCGCAAACCACTGAGCCACCGTGTAACCCAAATAGCAAGATTTATACCTTAAAATAAAGTGACACCACACTTTCACTTGAGCAAATGTACAAAAGCTTTTGTCTTTAAATGTACTTATATTAACATAGAACTATAATTTACGGCTATAATATCCCAGAATCATTTTGTCACAATAATCTTTTTTAAATTAACAATATGCAGAAAGATCCATTTAGCACAGCCATCTATTAATATAATAATATTAGTAAGTCATACATTTATGTTATGAGCTCAAAACCTTCAATCTGAATCAGTTTCTTTTAGAAACCAAATTAAAAGTGGAATTTATGTTATGTTATATTAGAATACATGTTAGCCTTTATAAGCGATTTTATGTTTTAGATACATTAATTTACATACATTTCAATTAATATGGAAAGCGCATGTTTTTAACAAAACTAATATTGGATTTTTTTTATGCGTGTGCGTGTAAAACATTATAGTTTGCATAAAGAATTTATGGGGTTCTTCTCTAAAGAAGTTACTCCACCCCGTTTAGAGCATCATTATGAGTGATGTTATAATGTTATAACTAACGTAGTTCAAATGATGGTTGTGAGACAGAGAAACTAGGGGTTTTGAGAAACACTCTTCACTTCATCGTTCTTTTCCTAAACGATGCATCGTACTATAATAGTTCAGCCACGAGTTACATTATTGTTTGAGAAACGCAACACAGGTTCACACAAGTTTTCTTGTACAATATTGTATCTGGATATCTCTGTGCAGAAATATAAACTGATTATATGAGGATTATTGTGGCAAGATAAGGTCAGGAATTTCCTCCATCATTTTTGAAGACAATGGCACTCTTAAAATGCTGCTGTTGCACTGATGTTTGTCTGCATTCACACTAACCACCAAGCAGCAACCAAAATTATTCAAAACAGGTTGCGTGCTCTACCCTGATTGTCACAAGATTGACCAATAAAAGAATAATTCACCCAAACATGAAAATTCTGTCATCATTTATGCACACTTCACTTGTTCCAAACATTTGAGTTTATTTTGTTGAACACAAAAGCAGATCAGTTGAAAAAGCTGGAGACCTGTAAAGCCTGGTTTATACTTCTGTGTCAAGTGATCGGCGTGACCCAAGGCGCAAGCCTTGTGCGTAGCCGTGCATTTATACTTCTGCGCGCTGTTTCTGTTGCTCTGCAATAACACTTCTGAAACGCTAGCTGGCTGTAGGTGTTTATGTTCCTCTGTGTCGAGTTTCTACGCTGGTGTTTTGTTTTTTCTAAATGCTTCCTTAAAGGGCACATAGGTTACCACTTTTTCCAGATTTAATATAAGTCTTTTGTGTCTCCAGAATGTGTCTGTAAAGTTTCATCTAAAAACACCCATCAGATTTTTTATTATACCTGTCATAAGTTTCTTTTTTGTAGCATTTATTAGAAGCTAGCTGTTTTTGTGTACTGCGCCTTTAAGGCTAGTCCTTCACGCCCACCGTTTCCACGTGCCTGGCAGCCGCTCCCTCAGCTGCTTCAGACAACAGACAAACACGAAGGAATAAGATCTCACGTAACATTTGTGAGGAAAAACAACAAGTAAGAACTTTACCAATGAGTATTTGATGCATGTTGTGGAGTTGCAGGATGAGTCACACACAATGTCGTTACAAAGTTCACGCACACACACAAATACACACACACACACACAGCGCTGACAGGCACACACAGACAGCGCGCGTTTAGCTTTGCACTGTTTTTGTGTGACAGAATGTGAATACAGAATATAGGTTAATCTCCACTGCTGTATGGATGTCTGTTATGTTAATGTACAAAATAAACCTGATTTAACGTCCACAAACCGGGATTGAAGCGTCTTTTATGATTGTTCTGACACGCGGCTGTGTTGATGAAGTAAATGGCTGTAATTCATTACACACATGCACTGTTTTAAAACATTTTAAACTTGTAAAACTCACTCTTGATCACATTTGATGATGATTGATGATCCTAGCAAACTGAACAGACTTTTATTTATGGTTGCTTAGTTTGCTCACGTCCTGGTCCTGTGTCTGTTTGATATGATTACACACGTTACTACGGAGACATGTTAATACGCAGCTGTCAATCAATTCGGTGGGCGGGGGGACCGCACTCCTACGTCAAGTTGCGGTTGGTCTGAAAACCGCTCCAATTGGTCCACTGTTTTTATGTTGTTAAATTGAAAATAAAGGACTGAGTGTGTTTATATCACGCCAAAATGACGGTCTATACACCATACATACACATATGTCTGTCCAAACAGCTTGAAAAGTAGATTTTTCACCATAGGTGCCCTTTAATGTACAAGTGGCTCAAACTCGCTCATTTGCAACAACTTTAATCATGAGGTAAACAAAAAACAACAGTCTCCATCCAGAGCTCTTTCACGGGACTTCACATTTGTAAACATTCGCTGCATCAGGCCAGGCATACGCGTGCGCTTGACCCAGAAGTATAAATCAGCCCTAACCGTTGACTTCCACAGTATTTGTTTTTCCAACAAAATATTTTCTTTTGTGTTTAACAGAACAAAGAAACTAATAAAGGTTTAAATCCATTTGAGGGCAAGTAAATAGTGGGTAAATTTTCCTTCTTGGGTGAACTATCAACAGTTAACTAAGATATTTGATGTTGAAATGTAGTGAAGTTTAGGTAAAAAAGTGTGGTGGCCGAGAGAGCTTAACGTGCTGCAATTTAGGAAAACACATGCAATTACAAATATTGCCAGCAAATTGAGAAAATATCTTCATCCCTTTAACAGCACATGTGCTGCAAATCCTCACAATGCAAACACATTATTAAAAAAGGCACTGCATTTTCTCATAAAGTTTTCATTAATTGTTTGTGTTGTGAGAAAATGCAGCGCATTTTTAATGTGTATGCGTTGTGAGGATTTGCAGCACGTGTGCTGTCAAAGGGATGAAGATCTTTTCTTTTAGTTTTTTGTAATTGCATGTGTTTTCTTAAATTACAGCACATTAAGCACTCTCGGCCACTGTAAAAAAGTCTTTCTAAATGGAAAAACTTCATTAAAGTACAAATTCATGAAAAAACTGCTTGCTGCAAGTGTAGTAAGGAATTATATTACTTTGTTTATGTCCACTACTGCGAAAAGGTTTACAAACTTAAGAAAAAAGGCAGACGCATTACAATTGTTGCCTGAGTGTTTAAAAATTCTAACTTGAAGTATTTGAAAAATGTCCAATAGTGTGACGTGCAAAAAAAAATTATGAATAATAAAAATAATGAAGACTTTCACATTCGCACATAATATGTATGTCATGTGCTCGCAATATGCATGTCTATATTGTGCGCATGCAATAGAGTACGTATGTTGGGACTTGGCCGGGATAAGATTCTGACGATATGATAACCTTGGATACATTTATCACAGTTTCAAGGTATTGTGATCACTGCTCTAAAATATATATTTTTTAAACGTCTGGGTAAAAAGCAACAACTTTTTTCCCCTCTCAACACAATACATTTTATTTTAGGAAGCATTTAAAGTATTTTGGAGCAGTAAACATGTTTGGCTTCTGCTGTCTTCATTAGTTGCAAAAACACTGGTTTCTTTACATTTAAAAATGTAAAGGGGATATCTTTTCTCCTGGAGATACTGTTGTCCTAAAAAAACTAAGAAAAGAAATATAAAAAAATAATAATCTTACATATAATATGTAGAATATATAGAATTTTGGGTGGTTTTAAAATCCTGACTTTTCCAAACCGGAAAAGTCTATACCGTGAAAACTGTGCCTATGCACACAGTACTATTTCATGCAAGCAGGATGTTGTGCACATGCGACATGTATGTCTATGTCTTGTGCACATGATATTTATGTCATGTACACACTATACTTATGTCAGGCTCATGCGTTGTGTATCTTGTTCATTATAATGATATTTTTTTGCATATCACTTTAGGGGCTTCGTGGAAAAATGTGATGATACTTTCAAATATTTAAAAATGATTAAGTTAACCGACTCATTCATACTGCTGATTTATTCCATAATGCAAGAAAGCAAATTATGTAACTTATGAATGGGTTATTAACCTGATTTGCTCAAAAACATTGAATCATTTAGAAAATACCCAACTGAAATGACCCCCATCTATGCTGTATCCATTGCAAATTACGGTTTACACCTAACAAAAAATAAATTCAGATTTATGTTTCCCACAATGTTGGTATCGCACCACTGTGATGTTTTCATTAGGCCACTTGTGCGGTCAGGCAAGTTAAATCCTCTTTTACTTTCTGCTTTAAATACTCCACTTGTCCCAGACAACCATTAATGTCAAGTCTTAATATATTGTTTCTTGCACCTACTTGTATCTTCAAGGTTTTGAAGCACTAGCCCAAAAATAAATATCTGCACAACTAGTTAAAAAGATCCCCCAGCATCATCTATCAAGGTTATTCTTTGATTTCAGACCATAAATTCGTTTTAAAGCTTAAATGGGGTGCATGTGAAGTAGAAATGTGATATATGATCTGGAGAAAGATAGAGGCAGGACTCTTGAGCAGTAGTGCAGGAAGAAGGGAGACCGCCATTGCTGTCCCTTTGGCTTATGTCGATATTGCTTCCTGACAGTCCTGAACAGCTATCATAAATCAAACCATAAGCCAAGTAACCCAAGCTCGGAAGTTCTAGTCAAACAACAACACATGAAGCGAACTGTTAGACCATAATATTCTAATCCCAATTTGCAATTAGCAATTCTGTTAAGCCTGGTCTTTAGGGCCACTCACACAAAGTACGATAACTGTACGGAAAATGATGAAGTTGCTCTAAAAATCTTTGAGTGTAAAACAACAACTGATTTTGTTAAAGGTCACTTTTTTATTTAGTTAATAAATGATGGCATTATGGAGAAGCACTGCTTATTGTTAAAGTACACAGGAAATCAAATCCAATATATTGGTAGCATAACATTGCTAGTTTTGTGGTGAACAATTCATCTGTGCATGTTATTAAGAAAAAAAAAATAGTTTGACCTTGTAATTTAAATTTGAAATTCACTTCCTGTTTGTTTTCAGTTACAAGCTGTGTCCCAAATGGCACACTATACGCTATGCACTTATGCACAACTGTATGTACTTATACACTTACACACTCAACAGCATAGTATATGAATGTAGTATCTTAAATGGAATACAGTGTCATTCCAAATAGAACACTAATGTTTTTTTACCTAGAGGAAATTCAAACCGTTTCCCAGATGATGTTTGACGGTTGCCAAATTAGTGAAATAAATGGCCAAACTACCAAATAATACCTGGCATGAATATAACCGCATTCACCATCAGGAGGCGCTATAATCACTCTCGTAGGTGAATTTTGCTTTCACAATCCAAAATAAATAAAGTTATCCAACATCAGTGCTCGAAAGCTCGGCCCCTTCTGATACATGAGCAAAGAAGCGGCCGTTGAGTGCGTGAAGTGTCCATCATAACACACTTCATATTACCGGTTGAATAAGTGTATCATTCGGGTAATTGATGTACACTTATTATTTTTAGAGTTTTCAATGTGAACACACTACTTACACTATTTATACTACAAAATGGCGTAGAAGAGTGCATAAGTATGCAATATGGGACGCCCCTAAAGTCTCAGATTATGTCTGTCTGAGGTATTGGGTGTGGTGAACATATTTAACCATGCCCCTCCAATTGTCAGATTTGACAGCGCTATAACAGCAAACAGAAATGGTGAGGAGGTGTCTGTTAGGTTGTAATAATTCTTGAAATCCTTTACTAATCTTTCTGAATGAAATACCTACTTTACTACATCCAATCAGCTGGCAATAGAAAATAGAAGCTACGCTCACTGCTAAGGGTGTCAAAATTAATTGTTTATTTGATGCACCACAATGCAGACATGAACAATTTGGTATCGGTTCCATAATAATCATAACCGGTTATAACGTACTGTACTGACGCCATTTATCACATCCTCGTTATATGGCGGTGGCTTACTATGGCGAGGGAGGAGATTGCAAGTACATCAAATGCTTCAACTACTTAAAAAGCAGATAACTGTGCACAATTCACTGCCTGTGAGTTTGCTGGACAGTCTTTCACTGACAGGGAAGTATATCAGAACCCAGCTATGGATAAAGGGAAAGCTGTAAACTCTCCCTCTCTCTCTCTCTCTCTCTGGCCAATAACACCTGCTGGTGTGTTAATGAGGAAACATTCTCCTCTCATCTCCTCTCTCAGCTGTTACAACAATAATGTTACTTGTGGATCCAGACACGAGCGTGTCTGCAGAGTGAGTTTTCTCCACCGCATCGCCATTTAACATCAGAGTGTGTGTCACTGTTTGCTGAACACCACCAGAGCCGCGCTGACCGTTAGAGCCATTCGGAGCATTTTCTGTTGAGCATGTGATCAATCATAGGCATTTAACAACGCTCAAAAACCAAGCGGGATAATATTTACATTTGTTTATTTGCTATAAATGGTCATGTTGTTCTGTGCATGTACTTGAGTTTTGTTTGATGCATTCGAAAACAGTGTTTTCTTCGAGCATTAAAAGTTAAGTATACTGTATATATCTGACTGCTTGTATTAAAGGACAAAATTGTATTACAAATAATATATAAATCTAAATATATTTATACATTTTAATACAAGTATTATTGTGTTGTGATAAAATATCTAATTGTTTATGAAAAGCATCATCAATGCATGGTGATGCACCGAGATATCAAATTGAATCGAAGGCATGATAATCATAACCTCATGAGACCATCATGATAATCATAATCGAACCATGGGACCAGTGTAGGTTCACACGCCTACTCACTGTTTTCTCATTAAATATTCAGTTTTTCTAGGAAATGCATCATAATGCAAAAATAAAGGTCACAGTCTTAGTTTTATGCAGACTTTAAGCTAGGAGTGCCCAAACTTTTCCTTATGAAGGGCCAAAAACCAAACTTGATAGAGGCTAGTGGGCCAGAGGTAAATATAGTTGCCATGGCTAATTTCCTAATTTACTTATTTAATAAAACTGTTTTGTTTTTGTTTTTTTTTACATTTTATAATGAACTAACTACAGCAAAAACAAAAATCTAATTCATAACTAAATTGAGTTACACTAGTTTTTACCTTGATTTGCTTGCCGATATCTTTCGAGTGACAGTATTTACATTTTAAAAAGATCTGATTCATTTACAACATTTAATTGAAACATTTAATTTCAATGAGCTTTTTTTGTAGTTCAGCAATAAAACACATCAACCCTCCCCATCATTCTCACTCTCTTCTAAGATGGAATAGTGGGCCGAATAAAAGGTTACAATGGGCCAACTTTGGCTCGCGGGCCCTACTTTGGGCATTCTTGCTTTAAGCCCTTTTTTCAAAGATTAATTGAAGATTAAAGCTAGATTGAAGCTATGCAAACCACACCAGCAAACTGTAATACAAAATTAAAAGTACTTTAGTTATCTAGTGCTAGTTCCAGCATCTTTGAAAATGCTGTGAACTAGGGCTGCAACTAACGATTATTTTAATAATCGATTAATCTGTCAATTATTTCTTCGATTAATCGAATAAAAAAAAAGAATTAATTTCCAGCCCTTTACTCAAAAAAGCTCATCTCTGAGCTGTTATAATGATAATAATAA
>CAIGQZ010032580.1:11228548-11241017 GCA_903798205.1 Danio tinwini
TATATATATATATATATATATATATATATATATATATATATAAAAAATCTAGATACATACAAGACACATGAAGTAGCATAAGACATTATGTCTTGTTTTCTGCAAAAAACTACGCCTCAAAATAAGTGATTATTTGCTTAAAACAAGCTAAATTATTCTTCAGTGGGGTAAGAACAATTATCTTAATAAAATAAAAACTCAAACAGAGGTTAAGCATCACTTAATTTTCTCATGCCATTTTTCTTGTCTGTTCTTGATTTAAGTTTTTTTAGCTATTTGGACTGGAAACAAGATTAAATTACTAAGTAAGAAAAGCTTTTTGCAGTGTAGCTATACATGACTACAGATAGAAAAATGAAAGATCCCAAACAGTCGAGTGAATAAAAACATATCTTTAGTCTTGCAAAGTAACTATACCACCGCTGCTTTACTATTGTTGTTAACCCTTTTGCTGGTGGGTTTTAAATATTCTGGGACCAGGAGTCAGTTTTTTAGGCGACCATTCACCCTTTAGAACATTCACCCTTAATGTTTCCATAGTGCCGCATCATGTTTGTCACGTGGCACACCACAGCCACAATATCGCTGTATGACAGATGTATTCCTTTTATTTATTTATTTTTCCATTTTAATTCAACATATTCAAACGCTTGCTCATCATGTCCTCAGCTACCTGATATTCCACTTCACATAAACGTGAAAGTGATTGTGATCTATAACGTGAGATGGGCGTCGCCATGTTTACTTGTGGCCGAGCGTTTGCCTCATTCATTAAAGTAGAACACGCAGGATTCAGCATGTAAATTCATAAGTTACTCAAAAAATAACATGCGTGTACAAAGTGCAATACAAAGTGGCTGGTGAACTCTGAGAAGAATAGATTCAACTTTATAGTTACTTTCACTATGTGTATCTGATAAGAATAAAACACATGGGCAAATTATATTTAAATGGATTGTTAGACTTCCTTGTGTGTTTTACAACCTCTAAATGTATTGTTTTACTAGTACTTGTGTGTATTTACATGTCTAAAACATAAAATAAGCATTAGGTGGTTAAAACGCTGCAAAGTTGTGATAATATGACACGTCTTTCTCTTGCTCAGCAACAGCCAACGTGCTAAAGCTCAGTTAGAATTTTTTTGTTGCCGCTCTTAGGATAAACAAGCTAATGTTAACTTGTCATGCTTGTCAAGCTGGATAACGAGTAAAGACACCAGAACCAAGGACTTTATGGTCCTCACTTCAAAACGTAAACAAAAGTAGGAAATCTTTAGGTATTTACCCTGCTGTTGAACTCTCTTCCTCCTCATCCATGTCTATGAGGCGCTGAACGATGTATCAGTGTGCGAGAGAGACCGTGTTCACTCCGCGCTGAACTAAAGTGTTTGTTTAATAATCAAACATTCCCATGATGTGCGACACAACGAATCGATTGTAAAATTCGTTGCCAATGCTTTTAGTAATCGATTTTTTATCCATTTAATCGATTCGTTGTTGCAGCCCTAGTGTGAACAAATAATTTGTCTTGTTTTTTTTTCTGCTACCCTGACCGCACTTGCTAAATTCACAGTTTGATTAGATGTAATTATGCAATAAGAAAACAAAAAATAAACAAAAAAATCATGATAATCATGTTTATGACAGATTTATGACAAGTTATGTTGTCTTGGTAATGTCAATTGGTCATGAAAATACGAAAACAGGTTGTGGTGTACTGGCTATGTGTATGTCAAGTTGTTATAACAAACAATGTAATCTCTGCATTTAAAAGGTTGCGCCATTGACACTTATTGGCATTTTTCATAAGCATGCATAAACTCTTATGCATAATCATGATTGTAAAGTTTATAGACATCAGTTTTATGAACATCCCCTTTAAGTAAAGTGTTACATATTACTTTAAGTAAACCATTTCAGGCACTGAGAGAAAAAAATATATACATAATTAATATGATAGTAAAAGTGTTGTATGGTTGTGAACCTGTTAGATATCTTCAAAACAGAAATACGACCTTATGTCTGTAAAAAATAACAGGCTTTTACACATTTTACTACCTCTCCTCACTCTTGCACATAGTTGAGTTCAGTTGACTGCCTCTTACTGACAGATCATGCAGTTGATGCAGTGTTTAATGCTGTACCCCGTGCTGACCTCGTCTGGCTGAATGCTGTGTGCCATGTGAGGCCGTGTGGATAGACTGCGGTGTGCTGATCTTTTGAGGGGATGTGGGATGATTTATGAAGAGCTCTCAGAACAAGACCAAATTAAACACCTGCAGTACGATCAGCTACAGTGTAGGTGTACAATCTTATAACAGTCGAGGATGGTTGGGGTAATTTTTTGAAGTACTTTTGAAGAAATGGAAACTGTCTTTCAGTGTACATATCAAAACATTTATTGCCATTTCAAGGCTTTTCTGGTTAGTGACAAAATACTTTTTAAAACCCAACTATAGACTTAACTACAGACACATAATTGAAATCTATTCATCCAGCCATCAAGTGTGATGTAATAATGCACAATAGCAGAAAAATAGCAGTGGGGAAAAAGAAAACACGTTTGTGAGTTTGTAGGATAATACTGTACATGTTTTGATCATAATTGCAGTCACAGAGGAAAGGGCTTTTGAAATTGGCACACAAGTCTTCATTGTTAATACTAATATTAAATACTTAATACTTACCGAAAATATGGATATTAAAAACATACAAATGAGAAATATGGTTTTGGCAGCTAACCGAAACAAAACAATTGAAGTGAAACATTGAAGTTTAAGAACTGAAAAAGCAAAATAACATTTTTTTTTTTATATTATATTTTTATTTCCTTAAAGCAACAGAGCGATACAAAAAGCAACAACAATTATAAAGACAAAAAAGCAAAAAAAAACAAAAAACAAAAAGGACAAAAGACAGAAAACAAAGATTTTCAAACCATTATTACATCAGTTCCTCCAGTATTATACATGGGTCAACAATGTTACACATATATATCTAGGCCAGTGGGCGCAGGCAATATGATGATCTTGCAGACAATGACAGGGTTATACCTTTAAACTGTTATCTTGGGCATTTAACAAATAATTAAAAATGGGTTTCCAGGTGGCTTCGAAGCCGGCAATGTTATCAGAAAGATTGTGTCTTAGTCTCTCTAAATGTAAAGTGCTAGAGAATTCTGAAAGCCAGGATTTAAAAAGTGGTTTTGATGCATTTTTCCATAAACAAAGGATAATTTTTTAGCTAATACTATTCCATATTGGACAGCTTTTTTAATTTAATCACTGAACCCACAATGTGAGTCAGACCAACCAAAGACAGCGATTGCTGGATCAGGGGCGAGCTCACAAGAGTAAGCCTCAGAGTAAAAGTTGAAAATTTTGCTCCAAAACTCAAAAAGTTTTGGGCATGACCTAAAAAGATGTCCTAAGGAGCCTTCCGCAGATTCACATTTGTTACATTTAGAGGAGATGGAGGGGTAGAATTTATTAAGCTTAACCCTAGAACAATGAAGCCGATGTACTACTTGATATTGGATTAGTTGATGTCTGGAATTAATTGAACATGTATTTATGACCTTCATAGACTTTTTCCAGGCCTCATTGGTAATTTGAATGCCTAAATCTTTCTCCCAGGAATCTTTCAAATACAAGGTAGATATGTCAAACTGATCATTAAAAACAGCAAAATAACATTTAACAAAATATATATTCCATTTAATATTCAGCATAAAGAATAATATATAACTATTTTATACATTGTAATTATATACTATAATATTATAGAAATAATACTTGATATTTGTCTAGAAAAACACATAACTCCCATTTTTGGTCACATTTTACAATAAGTTTTCACTAGGTAATGTTAGTCAGTGTATTTATTAACATGAATTAAGAATGAACAATACTTGTACTGCATTTATTAATCAGTTTATTAACATGTAGTAATGCAAAATTATTTAATGCACTGTGACTAACAATGAGCAGTTATATTTTATTTACTATTGTTTACAAAGATGATTAAAAACTGTAATAAATGTATTGTTCTCTGATTATTTATGTTAATAAATACAGCAACATTAGCTTATGGAACCTTATTGTAAAGCCTTAACACTTTTTTTAACATTTATCAATCGTCAGTTGTATAATAACTAAACATGACATTAACCACTTGTCAGATATAAAAATATACTTTTATTAATGCTAAAATAATATTGTAATAATTGTACAACAAACTGCACAACACACCCAAGACTCTCAATGATGTATTGTGTGCTTACCGTTTGTACATGTTGTTTTGCTTGAGACAAGAAACGCCATTTTTCAGCATGACGAATTACACAGGAAAGGGTGTAAACAGTGAGCTTGATATGAGAGATCTCGAGACTGAGAGGAAGAGACATTATGTTCTTATTCACTGTTAGATTGCCATATCTGTGATGAGAGTTTCCCTGTATGGTGTTTGTAAGGTTTTTAGGCTTTTTGAAGAAAGTAATCATTTGTGTTTTTTGTCATTGATGACAGATGTAAAGTGGCTTCAGTATATCAGTGTTTGTATGTGTTTGCATTTGTTTGTGTTAGCTGTTGAGTTTTAAAGGGGACCTAATATGCAAATTTCACATGCCGTTTAAACACTGATGTTTGGTTTGTCAATTAGGTGTATAAACGGCCAGCTTATAATACTAAAAATTCACCCAATCCTTTTTTTAATCCCCATAATTTAAAAGCAGTGTCTGAAAACACGCCATTCCAGATTTTCTTGAATTGTGATGTCACAAGCCTCACTTTTGACTGCTAACAATCTGCTCTTTTACCACTGATCAGTAGAAATTACTGCATTCAAAAAGGAAATGTATTCTTACTAAGCTACTAATAATTTCCAGACCTTCCCAGTACTGGTTGCAGCTGGATGTCCGCTGTTTAAAATATATATATTTTACGTGTTACGTTTAAATAATTTATGTGCATTTTATTTCTCTCCAAATTGACTGTTTGTGTATGCCTGTAAGTCTACGTGCTGAGATGAGGAAACTCCTCCCCGCGAGTATACAGTTGTAATCAGAATTATTCAACCCCCTGATTTATTAGCCCCCCTGTTTTTTCCCCCCCAATTTCTGTTTAACGGAGAGAATATTTTTTCAACACATTTCTAAACATAATAGTTTTAATAACTCATCTCTAATAACTGATTTATTTTATCTTTGACATGATGACAGTAAATAATATTTGATTAGATATTTTTCAAGACCCTTCTATACAGCTTAAAGTGACATTTAAAGGCTTAACTAGGTTAATTAGGTTAACTAGGCAGGTTAGGGTAATTAGGCAAGTTATTGTATAATGATGGTTTGTTCTGTAGACTATGGAAAAAAATAAATACTTATATTCTAAAATATCATCAGACATACTGTGAAAATGTCCTTGTTCTGTTAAACATCATTTGGGAAATATTTAAAAAAGAAATTTAATTCTAATAATTCTGATTGCAACTGTATATTCAATCACTATGGTCTAAAGTTAGGGGGCGCTCCACCATCATTCCCCACTTTAATATGGCGAGCGGCAGTGAAATGTGGCAGCAATATGAGGAAGCACCGGTGTCTTTCAAATCCGTGGTGTGGGGACATTTCGGTTACACGTATAGACTAATTGAACGAAAACACTTCTAACATGACTGCACTTCTGCGGCGCCATCACCCAGCAATATCACTGTCTGAAGGCAGAATAGCAGAGAAGGTAAAGTCCTCCATAAAACAACAATCCCTCACTGAATCCTTCCAGCAAACATACCCAACTGGTTCCGAAAGACACATAAAAATAACAAAGGCAGTGCTAAGTTAAATTAAGATGGTTTATTTATATTTACTGAAGTATAAATATGTTTATTTGAAATGGTCAATTTATGATTATTAACTTCACATGCATGTTTATTAACACATGTGTTGCCCAGTTTGTACATGGACTACCAGCAGCTGTGAGATGTCCGTGTAAATTGTTTTTATTATACAATACACTAGGAACTAGTGTACCTTTCTTGGCTTTTGAAATAAAATAAAGGAGTATTGCAAATTATAATTTTTTCTCTTTCTTACTGTTCCTATTGCCTAAGCATAGAATAACAACAACAAAAAAAACCATGTTAAGCCATCAGAAAAACGAGGTATGTATTGAACCGTAAGCTAACTGTATTGCTGCATCCCTAATATATATATATATATATATATATATATATATATATATAAAGAACGCACCAGTGAGCTTAGCAACATCAAAAGACCTGGAAGACCATGAATAATAACTGGTGGATGACCAAAGATTTCTTTCCCTGGTGAAGAAAACACCCTTCAGAACACTGTCCAGGATGTAGGTATATGTGTGTCACATACAGAGGGTATGTGACATTAATAATATAAACCATTAGTGAGCCTCAAAAACAGGAAGGCCAGATTAGAGTTCTAATAAAGCTTTCACAGTTCTGGAACAACATCCTTTGGACAAATGAGACCAAGATCAACTTGTACAAGAGTGATGGTAAGAGAAGAGTATGGAGAAGGAAAGGAACTGCTCATGATCCAAAGCAGTGAAGCATGGTGGTAGTAGTGACATGGCGTGGGCATGTATGGCTATCAATGGAACTGGTTCTCTTGTATTTAGTGATGATGTGACTGCTGACAAAAGAAGTGTTGCAGGCAATATTGTCTGCTCATATTAAGCCAAATGCTTTAGCACTCATTGCACAGCGCTTCACAGTGCACATGGAGAATGACCCAAAGCATACTGCAAAAGCAACCAATGAGTTTTTGAAGGGCAGGTGGAATGTTATGCAATCACCTAGCCTGAATCCGACTGAGCATGCATTTCATTTGCTGAAGACACAATTGAAGGGAAAATGCCCCAAGAACAAGCAGGAACTGAAGACTGTTGCAGTAGATATGGCATGGGACGATGGGACGGGACGATAACTGTTTTCAAGGTATACCGCGGTTTGGGAAAGTCAAGGTTTATGTGTACGATTTTATATCTACATTTTTTTTTACAACAGCATCTCCAGCAAAAATGATATCCAAAGATGCCATTTTAAATTGTAAATAAATCTGTGTTTTTGAAACTAATAAAGACAGCAGACGTCAATGATTCATTTTCATTATTTGGCCTGGCACCTTTACTGCTCCAAAATATTATAAATGTTTCTCAAAAAATATATACTGTGTTCTAAAATAATACATTTTAGAGCAGTAATCACAATACCATGATACCGTGAAATCGTGATATTTTTATCAAAGGTTATCATACCATCAGAATCTTATACCGGACCATGCCTAGTAGAGACCTGGCAGAGCACCATCAGGGATGAAACCCAGCGCCTGGTGATGTCTATGTGTTCCAGACATTAGGCTGTAATTGACCACAAAGGATTTGCAACCAAGTATTAAAAAGTTAAAGTTTGATTTATGATTATTATTCTGTCCAATCACTTTTGGACCCGTAACAAGTGGGAGGCACATATGCAAACTGTGGTAATTCCTACAGTGTTCACCTGATTTCATTTGTAAATACCCTCAAATTAAAGCTAACAGTCTGCAGTTAAAGCACATCTTGTTCGTTTGCTTTCAAATCCATTGTGTTGGTGTATAGAGCCAAAAATGTTAGAATTGTGTCAATATTTATGGACCTAACTATATATGCATTCAAAATTCAGCGGGGTCAGTGGGAGTATTTTAAACATGAAAGGATTAATAGCATAGACAGCAGTAGCTACTTTATTACACTGCTGCCATTTTAATATGCAGATCTAAAATAAATGTGACTTGCATCAGAGCTGTTTATGCTCACAGAATTCTCATGTGATGTGTTATTTGCCCATTGGCTGTGCTTTTGTTTTGTTTAGTTTTTTTGTTTAAATGGATGCTGCTTTAAAAAGCATATAGCTAATAGACTTCCATAATAATGAAGTGCAGTGTCATGTGAGAGTTACAGACATGATAATAAATCAAACCAATCATTTTTTCTTTCAGAATCTTTGGACACAGTAAAGTCTCCGCTTAGCAGCAGCTAATTTGTATTCATAGGAACACACAAAAACAGTGTGCTTTTACTTCCATTTAAAATGGGCACTTGTACTGTGGTTTAATAAATACATAATATGGTGGTGGTATTTTGAATTAAAACTTCACAGACTAGATTCCCTTTACGTTTGTTAGCAATTGTGAAAAAAGTGGTTTTCTTATCTGTAACAGACATGTTGTTCTTGAGAAGTAATGGTTACCAAAAAAAAAAAAACTTGCATTGCCTGACTCCTTCCTGAATGTGTCACGACACATTCACAGAGAGAATGAAACTAATTAGTGTTCCCATAAGTGTTTCTTTGGGGCACTAAACACCAATGCAAGCTTAAAATAAATGACTTTGAGTAATTAATTAGGAATTATTTAAGGATAAAGACAAACCAACAAATCTAGCGATCGGGTCAAAGAACCTGTTCCTAAATCTAGTGAAGTGCCGTATGAGCAGCGTTTTAAGGCTTCATAGATTCATTTTAGAGACAAATTCGGTTTCAAAAAGCAAACAAAATGATTGCACAGGCTTTTAGGATACCTTTTAGCAAGTTCAAGGCGGCTTGGCATGCATCATTCATGAAGATAATAATGCATGAAGTAGAATGCAGAGCAATAAACTTGTTAACAGAAATTCACCCAAAGACAAAAGAGAGAAAATATATGCTGCTATACTTTTTTTTAAATCATACAGAAACAATTTACTATTAAAATCACATAGTGCAACATCCAATATAGCAGAATGAGTCCCATTGTCTAAATAAAACTGCCTATCAGCAAATTGGTCTCAAACTCAAATATGAACAGTTATATAACTCTGGTAGTTCCTGTGATAAACTAAACTGGTCATTTAAGTCAAACTGAGCAAAGCACCAAAAGTGATCCACCCACTTCAGTAAATTATTGTAATTTTTGTTATTTTTGTTCATGGCTTATAATCATTTTAACACAGAAATCTGTAAGATGTAAGAATGCATCTAAAATCAACAATAAAGAAAAGTCAGGAGGCAGTAATGTTCTCTTTATATTGTGTCCTTTACTGTTTGCCTCACCAATAGATGAACAGCAAAGGGTCAAACGAAATTTCAGCAGAGGATCATTAAACAACTGTCTATTTTTTTTATTTTTGTTTTTATAGAGAATGAACTTAGAAGAGGATGTTTTATTTTATTTAAATTTACCATGTTGATTGTCAGTGTTTGTTTTTTTTTGGGCTCTTGACCCTTGACTTTTTAACATAAATTTATTTTTAGCTTCTGTAAACTGTTTATAAAACACATTTGTTATGGTTCAGAAAACCAGGAAAATATAATCAAGTCATATTTAACAGGTATTAATATCGACTTGTTTTTCATAAAGTAATGGTCTGAATATAAGGTATTATCTATAGACTAAAGGTCTTTTCACACTGCAAAAAACAAAACAAAAAAACACACAAATATGAAAAAAAATTTATGGACACAACTTGCACATAGAGTCTGATGCACGTTAATTAATCAGTTACAATACAATACCAATGAGTCTTCAAGTAGTGAATATGACCTTGTTGTCTGCTCCCTGCCTAATGAAAGAAAAAAGAAAGGAAATATTGGGTCCATACCATCCTTAGATTGTGGAGAAAGGAAGGAGAGTTCAACCTACTTATCAAAGAGCTGCAGGATTATCAGTACCGATTCAAAATTTACTTCAGGATTTTTGTGGATCAGTTTAAAACTTTTCTAGCGATACTGGCAAAACATATTAAAAAGAAGACCACCAATTTCTGTGAACTAATTGATCCTGAACAGAGACTAGCAACTTGACGCATGACCCTGCGTTTCCAGTCTGACGCATTCGCGTGCATATGAATGGAAGTCTATGGGGAGAACAGTCCAGTGTGACCGCAGCTTAAGACATAAGTCTCAAACTCAATTGCTGTAGGGCCACAGCTCTGCACAGTTTTGCTCCAACCCTAATCAAACACAGCTGATCCAACTAATCAAGCGGTTCAAGAGTAGTCTTGAACACCTTGATTAGTTGAATCAATTGTGTTTGAATAGGGTTAAAGCTAAACTCTGCAGAGCTGTGGCCCTACAGCAATTGAGTTTGAGACCACTGGTCTAAGTTATGGAGGCACAGACAGACACACGCAAACCAACACACCAATTTCTGGCAACAATAAACCAAAGAAGATTTTATCAAAAAGGGCCTTGTGTTGAGAGACCTAAGAGGGTTAGTTTCTCCGACACATTCTGGATATTCCTGTCCCTTGTATGATGGCCCCTCGCCCCAAAATCACCTCTCAAAATGACTTTTCGGTTGCGGAAAAAAAACAACGATATATATAAAAATAAAAACCTGATATGAATTTTAAATGAAAGATGAAAGTTACAGACGCTGTGTGTCTAAATAAATCACCCTTATTTATGTGTGATTTTATATTGTTTAGCTCTGTTGGTCTAAACCAAGAGTGTCCAAACTCGGTGCTGGAGGGCTGGTGTCCTGCTGAGTTTAGCTCTAACTTTATTCAATACACCTGCGAGGAAGTTTCTAGTATATCCAGTAAGAGCTTGATTAGCAAATTCAGGTTTGTTTGATTACGGTTGGAGCTAAACTCTCAAAGACACCGGCCCTCCAGGACCAAGTTTAGACACCCCTGGTCTAAACAGTATTATAATCAAATAACTTGAAGGAACAGGAGAACACTTTATACTTAAAGGTGCAGGATGTAAGTTTGACACCCAGTGGTTAAACTAGGTATTGCACTCCTGGATCAAAACAAACGCGAGCGCGGGTTGCCAGATTGAGTACAGGAGCGGGTGATTCCATATTAAAAGGAGTTTTGGTTAAAACCAACATCTCAAACTGGTATATTAGAAATGGCTTCTATTTCTCACAGCTGAACAACAGAAACCTATGACAGTGATCACCTCAGTTAAACCTCGTGCTTTATTCAGTGCTAAATGCTAACAATGTGAGTTTGAATGCCATTTTACAGGACATTTATTGCCATATACTGAAAGCAGCAGCAGATAGTTCACCTCAAATCTTGAAAATACAATAAACCGTTTGAAATTGAACTTTAGAACTAAACACATGATTCAACATCTACATTTAATGATGTTAAAGAGGGTTAACATGTATTAAACAGATTATAAACCTTACAGTTTCGTGAGTGAGTGGATATTCTGTGCTTCTGAATGGCTGTATTTAAATTTCTGTTGTGTTTGGTGTGGTGCAAACAGCCCACTTGCTTATCACTGCGTATCTCATCACAAAGCGTGTTGTTAGGACACACGGTTACAATGTAACCTACTCATCTAATGTTTACGTTCGTAATATTTGTATAATTTGCTAATTAATAACCTCATGTGGAACTTAATTGGTGTTATTTCGACGTCTGATACTGTCCATCAGAGGTGCAGTTTTTTTTAAAGTTACTCTGCTGAGATTTTGAGAGATTTGATTTTTTATTTTAGTTGATTTCATCTAAAGATGTGACTGAAGTCAGTTGTAGTTTTGTGTTTCTCTTCAGTGATGATTCCGCATCTGAATCTCAATTGTGGTGACAATACACAAAAAGCTTCAAGTTAGTGCATTCCGGGTGCACCGATCTAAACTGAAACTGCTGATGCTGTTTGTGCAGTTTTTTAAGGATACTCTGCTGAGATTTTGAGAGATTTAATGTTTCATTTCAGTTGATTTCATCTAAAGATGTGACTGAAGTCATCTGTAGTTTTGTATTTCTCTTCAGCTATTCTGCATGTTAAAAAGGAGAAGGTGTCTGGTGCATATAGAGAGGAAAAGAGTGTGTCTTCTACAGGTGGTTTGTTAAGTCCACTCACCTGAGTGAAGCACACTAAGAACTGCACCATGTTTTTTTTCCAGAAATTTGAGTGTTGATAAGTAAGTGTCTAGTGCATACGGAGGGAGAGAAGTGTGTCCTACACACTGTGTTAATGATTGCTTGCTCCCCATCAGTTGTCACAGTCCTGCTGATTACTGTGGTTATCAGAACCATGGGTTGCCATTGTGCTGAACTATGCTCACTGCTTTGCGACATAATAAAAGAAACTTGCTGATTATGTTCCTGTTTGTTCCACCCTCATTCAACCTTCACCAAGAAACATTCCTTCCCCAGAATCACCATGTGGTTCAATGTGTTCATTTTTGTCAGCCGGTTTAACACCCAGTAGCAGTTCTCTCTCTCTCTCTCTCTCCCTCTCTCTCTCTCTCTCTCTCTCTCTCTCTATCTGTGTCTTTAGTTTGACTGAAGGCAGCTGTCAGCATCAGTTCTTCTTCAGGGCGATGAACAGACCACAGCACTTTTCCACTGATTCAGCAATGACTGTTTAATGAAAAGAATGCTTTTTGTTTACTCGTGTGTTTGTGTGTGTGTGTGTGTGTGTGTGTGTGTGTGTGTGTGTGTGTGTGT
>CAIGQZ010032580.1:11250080-11262832 GCA_903798205.1 Danio tinwini
ACACACACACACACACACACACACACACACACACACACACACACACAAGCAAACACATACTATTAAGCAAACGCACAGACACAACCAAATACAAAAACCAACAAACAAACAAAAACAAGCAAACTCACAGACACAAGCAAATACAAACTTAAAGCACACACAGACAAACAGACACAACCAAATTCAAAAACCAACAAACACAAGCAAATACAAACTTAAACAAACAAACACACACTAGCAAACACATACTATTGAGCAAACACACAGACACAACCAAATACAAAAAACAACAAACAAACAAACACAAGCAAACCCACGGACACAAGCAAATACAAACTTAAACAAACAAACACACACAAGCAAACACATACAATTAAGCAAACATACAGACAGACAAACAAACAGACACAATCAAATACAAAAACCAACAAACACAAGCAAATACAAACTTAAACACACAAGCAAACGAGTACTATTAAGCAAACACACAGACACAACCAAATAAGCAAGCAAACAGACAAAAAACAAACAAACACAAATACAAACACAATCTCAGAATACAAACAAGCACAAGCACATAAATACCCAAACACGCAAACCAATAAACAACAAATAGACACAAACCAAACAAAAATACAAACAAACTATGAGACAAACAGAAACAAGCTAACACAAACAGTCAGACACAAAAAACAAACAAACCTGCAAGCAGACAACTTAAGCTAATGCATTTTGCAGTAGTGTCAAGACTGGCACATCCCCAACCCTGTAAAGCTGTCAGCAGCTGGTCACAGCAGTGAAGGGCATTGTTGTCGTGCGTGGCTACGCTTGCGTGCTTTTAAAGCATGCAAACACAAGGGAAGGAACAGCTCAGCTGGAAACTTATGCTGTGCTGAGCCAGGAGAAGGAAGAGTGCGTGTACACGAGAACAACACCAAGAGAGAGATGGAGGCTAAAAATAGCCTCACAGGTGGCCCTTCCTCCCCTCCGAGCTTCCTTCCTATTAAGCATCAGCAATTGTTAAAATACGAACTCTTTGGCAGACAATGTCCACTCATAGCAGAGGACAAGGCTGTAACTTACTGATGCCACAGAAAAAGTGTTGAGCCACAGCTTCATGAAGCTCAGCTCTCATCCCGAAGATCTAGGAATTAATATCTACGTCTGAAGGTCTGTGGGGAGTCATATGTCTTTTTGGACAACACCTACTTACTCTACTAAATTTCAAGGACCTCCGGGGTTGTTTTTGGTAGGTTTTTATTATAAAAAATATTTATCTACAAAGTATGAATGAAGTACAAAAGAGTTGTGGCAAATAAGATACTAATAATGTACTTAAAGTAAGTTGCGGTGAGGTCATTATATTATGAAGTAAATCTTTATGTGTCATAATAGAAGGGATTCATGCTTTCATATGCAGTTTTGAACATTACAGTATGTTGGAGTTATAATCTAAAAGGCTCTGCTCCATCAGCTTTCTTATTCATACTTTCACTGCTTCACCTCTTGCTTAATCATATCTTGGAGAATGAATCACTCTATTCTTGCTTACAGTTTTAATGTGTAAGCTGAATTAACTTGCCGCTTTCCCATTTCACGTGTTTCATGCCTAATACACTAATAGTCCATTTCCACTGAGTGGTACGATATGGTTCGGTACGGTTTTATGGCCGTTTCCACTGTCAGAAGTTACCAAAAAGCGAACCATACCATATCACTTTTTGGGTACTCTTTTTAAAAGGTACCTAGCACAACAAAAGGGAACCAAAAGGTGGAGCTAGATGCACAGCTGAATGCTATTGGTTTACAGAGATACGTCACTAGCGCACACAAGCAGGAGAATGAAATCAAAGGAACCACCATTTTTAAATACACAGCCGAGACATTACTTTGTAATACTATACACATATACTGTAATAATAAGCCATGGTCGACCCGAGCTCAAACAAACCTTGTCGTCGTCTTCATGAACAGCCACAAAACCAAGAACAAAATGTGCCATGTCCTGTTTTTGTTTTACGAGACCTTCTAAAAGTGTGAGTGGTTTCACTTTCTCCAGAGAGCTTGCGTGCACTCACTACGTGTCTATATAAATGAAATAATGAACTTCTTGAGCTGATGATACAATGTGCGTGTGATTATTGAAGTGCTTCTGACATCCGATCCTTTCCGAAACTGACAAACGTGAGAGCGAAGCTCAAAAAACAAAACAAAAGAGAAGCCGGAAAATACAAAATGATTCCTTCAGCAACCTAATTATATAAAATAAATTATATAAAATAAATAAATAAATGCAACATATATGATCACAGACAGACCCTTACAGTCTCTGATATGTTACCACTTACAAATAAACTACACACAGCATACATTAAGTCCTTATTTGAGTTCAAAAACAACAAAGCAACATATACAGTGGGCCACAGTCAGAGCAAACCTCTCATCTGTGTCTGTAATCTTCACCAGCACATGTAGCCTCTGTTAGAGAGAATTTCCGTCATTCCGAGTTCATAATAGTCCAAAAGGTGATGATAAACTTGTTCAGGTTGCTGAAACTATTTGCTCCTGTCGGGAATCCTTGTAATCCTGTCGGGCTTTTCCTTTTTTTCAGCGCTTCACTCTCGCGTTTGTTCTTTTCTTTCTGAATGGATCAGATGTCGAAGACGCTTTATTAATCACACACACGTTTTTATCATCAGCTCAAGAAGTTCGTTATATAAAATCTAGATGCGATCCCGAGAAAGCGAAAACCGCTCGCACTTTTAGACTTTTAGACGGCCTCGTAAAACAACAACAGGACACGGCAGATTCTTGGCTTTGTGGCTGTTCATCAAGACAACGACAAGGTTTGTTTTGAGCCCGGGTCATCCATGTATCGTTATTATATGCATATAGTTGTCTCGGCTGTGTATTTTAAAACATGGCGGTTACATTGTTTTGATTCTGGCTAGCTCCACGAGATTGTGACGTATCTCTGTAAACCAATCAGCGTTCAGCTGCGCGGGTAGCTCCACCTTTTAGTACCCTTTCTCGTCTTTACCGTACCGTACCACTCAGTGGAAACAGGCCATAAGGGTCTGTATGTGTTCATATATGTTGCATTTAAAACGTTAATTGTAATTTATAATTGCAGAAGTCGCAGTAGGCTATTTTTTATCATTGATCTGCAGTTAATAATTGATCTGCAGTTAAAGTTTTGTTCAGAGAAAGGTTAGTCATGAACATTTATACAGAAGTATTTATGCGTTTAAAGCCTCTGTTTTGTGAGAAGTGCCATTGGTACCCTTTTGGCAGTGGAAACGCAAGCCTGATAAAGCTGACCCGTACTGATGCAACCATACCTAATGCAACCATACAAAATAATGGAAGTGAACCGCACAACAAACTTTAGTTTTTATAACGTTCATTCATGTGTGTATGACTGTATCACCTATCTAGGTGACAAGCAATACTGACCCAGTGCAAACAGTGATAATGTATGCTTGTCTCCACCAAAAATGACTTTGGCAGACATGGCATGATTTTTTTGTTCATATTGTTGCTGCAGATAGATGCAAGTGGCTCTCTGTATTTTGATTTTGGAAACAAAAGCAAAAGATTCAGTAAAAGCAAAGTAAATGACCGTCATGTGCGGACATTTCCATTTTTCCTCTTTGCTTCCTGCCCGTCCCCTAGCAACAGCTGTACACACAACAGCAGCTTGATGACACAAGTGTACCGGGGTTCAGAAGGAAACAAGATGGTGTGAACACAAACCAGCCGAGAAGGTGGCAAGCGGGGACAATTGAACCTGGGTTTGGTCCAGGCAATTAAAGCAAATGTGAAAGCACCCTAAAACATTTAAAAGAAAACATGCTATAAAATGGTCTAAAAACTGTAAATAGTTGTACAACATTCTTTTGGTGTTTTCATTTAGGACATTTAAGGCCATGTGCACACCAAAACACTTTAAAAAAAAGCATTTTCTCTTAGTTTTGGCCTTTTATCCACACTGTCACAATGTTTTTAGGCAATGATTTATTTAACTTTTTTTTTTACTTTTTTACTGCAATGTGGACTATCAAAATGGAGGCTTTCAAAAATGATGACCCATTTTTAGTTATGTGATGCAGTCATGTGACCTATTCTGCTAAAATGGTGGATGGCATTGTACAAGAGTTCTTTTGGATTGTTCTTTATTTTGACAGAGTTGTTAAAGATTAACGTGAGTCTGTACATGCTGAAGCACTTGGATTTTGTCTTTAAAACAATATTCACATAATCCAGAATAAAATAGACTGAGTGATGCGATGCTCTGCATTTGGTTGTTCGAATAAGATGTGCTTGTGTTAGAGGGTCAAATGTTGATGAAAAAGATGCACTGCAAAAAATGTGTTTCTTACTTAGATTTTTTTGTCCTTTTTCTAGTCCAAATATCTAAAAAATCTTAAATCAAGAAGCATTTTTTAGACAAGCAAAACATATAGTCTAGTTTTAAGAAACATTCAGTTGTGGAAAGAGTACTGAAAAATCATACTCAAGTAAAAGTACCAATACTTGCATAAAAATGTAGTGCAAGTAGAGTAAGAGTATTTGTAAATATTACTCAAACTATGAGTAAAAAGTAGCCCTTTCAAAAGTACTCAAGAGTAGTGAATAGTGAGTATTACGCTGTAAAAAGCTGATGCATTTACGTGTAATTTGTGAATGTGTCTAAACGTAACATTTTGTAGTGCATTTAGTTATTTCCCAGCAGGCACACAACATCATAAGACATTAACATTAGATTAGATTTAGGTTGTGATGTCAGGTGACCAAAATACAATGTCTAGCCAGCGTCTAAGGACAACATTATTTTGATGTACAATGACGATGTCAAATGACATTGACATTTGGTTGATTTTCAATTGTGTAAGAAAGTGACCAAACTACAAAGTCGAGTCAACATCTTAAACCAATGTCACATTGATGTCAAATACTGACATTTATTTGTCAGGTATGGCAACCAAAATCAAACATCTGATAGATGTCATAGTGGTAATGTCCACACAGCGTTGCTGATATTTGATTGATTTTAGGTTGGATGTTGGACATTGACGTCGGCCTGATATTGAGTTCTGATGTCAACCTGATTTTCATTTCTAAACAAAATGCAACGTCCCCATGACATTTGGGTACAGCGCCAATCTGACGTCATGTTGACGTCTTGTGCTTGCTAGGTGTTTAAGCCCATTTTGGTCATCATATAGTAAACATCCGTCATATTCACATTAGTGACATGCATCTAAACAGTCTCTGGGTCAATGCTTGTAAATATTTTGGACGTCTTCTTTTGGACACTTTTAATGCTTCCAAACTGTTTACTGAGATTATAAATCGCCCATATCTTGAGGTAGTTCATTATGATGCGATTTAGTTTCTATGTGCGATTTGATTGGACAGGAATCACAGGACAAATTTTTCTAATCCCCATAGACAGGAAATAATAAAGGATTATTTTTTAAATGAACAATACAGGAATAATAAAGGAAATATTAAAAATATTGAATAATAAAGGAAATATTTTTTAAGTGAACGATACAGGGCAGTATGACGCCGTTCTTTTTCGCGCATGTTGACGTCTTGTGCCAGCTAGGTGTTTAAGCCCATTTTGGTCATCATATAGTAAACATCCGTCATATTTTTATTAGTGACATGCATCTCTGGGTCAATGCTTAAATAATTTGGATGTCTTCTTTTGGACACTTTTAATGCTTCCAAACTGTTTGCTGCGATTATAAATCGCCCATATCTGGAGGTAGTTCATTATGTTGCGATTTAGTTCCTATGTGCGATTTGATTGGACAGGAATCACAGGACAAATTTTTCTAATCCCCATAGACAGGAAATAATAAAGTAGTGACTGCAGGTTAAAGTAGTGGACTAAAAGTACCAATACTGTACTAAAAATGTACTCAAGATAAAGTATACATTTTTAAAACTATTTAGTAAATTGCAATTTCTGAGAGAATTTTTTTTTTTAAATAACTACTCAACTATTACAGTAGTTTGAGTATTTGTAATTTGTTACTTTATAAAAATAATCTTACGCCAGAAGAAAAAACAAGATTAATTATACCCATTGGCAGATTATTTTGCTTGTTTTAAGAAAAATTTACTTAATTTTGACAAATTATTTCTTAAAACGAGACTATAATGTTCTACTTGTCTAGAAAATGCATCTTGATTTAAGAATTTTTAGATAGTTGGATTAGAAACAAGACAAAAACTCTTAAGCAAGACAAGCTTTTTTTTTTTTTGCAGTGTTTGTCTTTAGCTGTTATTTGAAACTGACCCTAAGACTCATCTGCAAACATAGTGTTTGGCAAGTTATTCCACCAGTTGGGAATATTTTAAGTGAATGACCCTTGAATGTAATTTTGTTCCTTTGGAATGAGTGTTCACTTGCAGAACAAAGGCTTCTGGAGGGCAAAAAAAGACTGAATTGATGAATTTAGATAAAGGGGTGCAAAGCCAGTGGCTATTTTTAACTAAACATCAGTGCGTTTAATTTAATGCAAGAAGCAATTGGCAACGAGTGTAAAATGATGAACAAAGGTGTGACGTGCACTCTTTTCTGCTCGTTAAAGACCACTCTCACTGCCACCTTCTTGATAAATTGCTTGAGAGTACATGGAAGGCCTGCCAAGACCACACTGGAATAGTCCAGTCTGAGCAGAACAAGAGCTTGGAAAAAAAGTTGAACATGCTCCAGTAGGAAATTATTCTTCCTAATATTGCCAACACAGGCTCATTCTGAAAACGTAGTACTATGTACGCTTCTGGAGACCGCAAATTATGTAGCCAGAGGTACGTATTGCTGCAATTAATTTTTTTTATTAACGATACGGGGCGGTACGACATTGTTACTTTTCGCGATTACCAGCTTACCCCCGTGTGGACGATTTTCCTGCTGTAACCAGTTTGTCCCATTAGCTCGTCATGGACTGAGGCGCAGAGAGTAGTTGCCCACGATGATGGGGTTCCAGTCCGGTGCAGAACAGTTCCAGAAAGCAGGTCAGACAGAATCAAAAAACAAACAAACAAACAAACAACAGGGTGAGAATGTGGTCAAATCTGAAAACGTGGTAAAAATCAAACTAGGGCTTTTCTTTTTTCTGGATTGCTTTTGAAAATTGTTGGTCAGGTTTAGGGAAGTGGGTAGGTGGGCGGTTGAATCGATAAAATCGGTTGGGTTTAGGAAAGGAGGATGGTGGCTCAGTCGATTGGTCGATCACCGACCAAGTCAACAGCAGCCTCTGGTGGGTTTACGCAAGAACAGCAGGTGCGAATGGCACTCGCGAGAGAAATTTGAGATCTCAAAGCATACACAGCAGCCTCTTGTGGATTTGTGAAAACAAACTTCAAAAATACAAACCTCCCGGGACGCCTCCAGAAACGTGTACAGAGGTATGTTTTCAGAATGAGCCTGGATTGAATATTGCACAAGGCAAATTTGCAAGATTGAGTCACAAGTACATCTAGCTGAGTTAAAGGCAAGGCAAGTTTATTTATATAGCACATTTCATACACAGTGGCAATTTAAAGTGCTTTACATAAACAAGAATAAAAAGACAAGTGTAAGAATAAAAAGGCAAAACTCCCTCCTTTAGCAAGAAATGTCTGTCAGACATGCTGAGATATGATCAGCTATAGGGAGATCATCAGGAATGAAAGCAAGAGTTGAGTGTCATCAGCTGAACAGTGATAGAAAAAGCCATGCTTCTGAATGACAGATTCAAATGATGCCATGTGCTATAGATAGAGAAAGGAAATGGTCCAAGAACTGAGCCCTGAGGCACCCCAGTAACTAGATCACCCATCCAAGACACCATAAACAAACTACTGTAACTGAGAGATTTACTGTAATAGCTAAAGTCTGGTTCCTGAGAAGCCCATTGTCATGAGGCTTGACAGGATAATTGGTGTCAAAAGTAGCAGACAAATCCAGTATCCAAAAAAATGCATATTAAAGCAACTTTTAAATTTACAAGTAAAGCAAATGCATATTGTTTTGAGTAGACACATATTATACAAGTAACTACTTTTTGATCACTAAAGAGACCACTAAAGAAAGATTTGTAATATTTGTTATGATGTTTTTGCCTGCTATATAATGGATCAAAGTAATTCCGCATACAAATAGTCTTTGTATTTAAATAGTATAAATAAATATATAAATAGTCTTTTATTTACCAAATGATTTGACCAAAAATGTATCAAGTCAATAAAAAAAACACTATAGGGTTGTAGGAAACACCTAGAGGGTGCACACATGTTCTGCTTTTGTTTTATCGTAACTATTTTTGTTTATTTAATTATTTTACCAGGAATGTCCTATTGAGATATAATATCTCTTCTACCAGGGAGTACTGGTCAAGACAGCCAGCATAGGACAAAGGTACAAAAAACAAAACAAAACATGTCACAACACATAGACACACAAAAAAACAGTATAAACCACAATCAATTGTTCAAACATAGTTAACTGTTTTAAATTGACAGTCTTTAAAATATTTTAAAATATAGTGATAGATGGTACGGATTTCATATCTAGTATACGTTGAAACTCATTCCATAAATTTGGAGCATACTTAGAGAATGCAGATCTACCTAACTCTGTGTAAAAAAAATGGCATCTTAATTAAGAGTATATCTGCTGATCTGGATTTTAAAGTATTTGAACAGTACTCCAACACATTAGATATATACTGTGGTAATTTACCAACTAAAGCTTTAAAAATGAAAACTAAAATATGTTGTTTTCTTCTTAACTGTAATAAGGTCCATTCTGTCATTTTATATAAATTACAGTAATGTGTGTGTGTGTGCACTTGAACCAGTGGCAAATCTTAAGGCACTATGATAAACAATATTACATTTTTTAAAACATTCAGAAGTGTGTGCATATATTGTACATCACCATAATTCAACACAGATGTGTACACTGTAAAAAATAAATTGTTGAGAAAACATAAAAAAACAAGGCAACTTGATGCAGTAAGAACTTTGAGTTCTCTCAACAACTGTTTTTTTAGTTCTTCTCAGTAACAATATTTTGTTCAGCTAACATAATTTTGTTTATTCATGCAATGTTGATTATCGTATTTTGCTAATAAAGATATTCTTGTCAAATCAACAGAAGCAACAGTTACTGCTATTGGGTCAATTCGTTTTTTTCTGTTTAGTGGATTATTTAAAAAATTTGCTAAATAAGTAATTAGTACTAGTTAGCATATCATCCTGTTTTTAATCATTTTATTAAAAAAATACAAACACAAACTTACTATTTCATTCATTCATTCATTTTTCTTTGGCTTAGTCCTTTTATTAATCTGGGAAGGCCACAGTGGAATGAACGCCAACTTATCCGACATATGTTTTACACAGTAGATGCCCTTCCAGCTGCAACCCAGTACATGGAAACACCCATTCACACTCACACCTGTACCGCATACCTTTAGACTGTGGGGGAAACCGGAGCAGCTGAAGGAAACCCACGTGAACACAGGGTTGTCAACTGACTCAGCCGGGTCTTGAACCAGCAACCTTCTTGCTGTGAGGTGACTGTGCTACCAATTGCGCCACTGTCACCCTTCTTACAAGCATCAGATAAACAAGTGTAGTTTTTGATAGTCACGTCACGCATGTGTGAATTGTTTAAATATCAACATTCCTGTTCAACACAAAAATGTTTGTCCAGAAAACTCAGTTAAACATGTAGACATAACATTTTAGCGAATATTGTTAACATAACATACATTTTTATGTAGATCAATAGTTATTCACAATTCCTAGTATATATGACAGAAAAAATACAGTGTGCTAAACAAATGGTGATTAATTTTTTACAGTGTACTCTCAACTAAACGTTTTTGAGCTGAAGTTAATTTATCATCAAGCCAGACACCTAAATATTTATAAGATGCAACTTGTTCTATCTGTGCGCCATTTAAAGTTTTAATATTAAAATTGCATATTAATAACCTGGATCAGGTTCCTCTTTCAGTATTAGCCTTTATGACACAACAATCTCAGAAAGAGATTAAAATGAAAAATGTGTGTGTTAAACAAACGCTGAGAGTTTGGACAACAGTAAACAGAAACTAAGAGGAATGGCAACCATATCAAGAGTTATGTTTATAGCAGATAACCTTGAGTTCTTACCATCCAAATGGGATGCCACTTTTCAAACATGGTGCGATGAGGGTCTTATGATAATTAATCAGTTTTTAAATGAAAACACTATGCACTCATTTTCTGATCTTTAAGACACTTTTTTGTTGTCATCAAGCGATTTCTTTCGTTACTTACAATTAAGAAGCTATATTACAAATCATAAAGAAAAGGAAATATTCAAAAAAAGTCCCAACTAATGTGGAACAGTATTTTATTAATATAAAAACCCAAAACAAAAAGGACTACATAAACATATCAGCAACACATAAGGACACATATCACACATATATAATAGACTATTTCTGGATTCAACAGATAACACCCTTTTGATTAAGGCAAAATTGGAATCTGAACTTAATGAAAAAAATTGAGGATGATATTTGGGAAAACATATGTTCAGAATCTTATAAGGCAATCAATAGCCATAACTGGAAAGAATCCGACAGGAAAAGAAAAAAAAATATTTTTTTAGAACACTATTGATGGTGTCAAAATATGCTAACAGTCCACAGTCAGAGGAATGCTGGAGGGGTTGCGGGAATGTAGGTAATCACACACATGTATTTTGGGAATGTCTGAAGATACTTGCAAGAGTTTAAGATTGAGATGATGAAAATTATGCAGTTAGATCTACCTTTTACTCTCTTGTTTTTCTTGCCTAAAGGGATAGCCCAGGGTGTATATAATAAAAACCAGAGATATTTACTAGATATACTTTTACTAAGTGCAAGAAGGACTATAACAATACATTGGATGAAGCCACACAATAGCCTCCAACAATAGCACAGTGGTTAGAAAAACTTGAATCTATATATAAAATGGAGTATATGACTGTTTAACTTCAATTGAAATTGGGTATTTTTAAACAAAGATGGGCACTTGTTACTATGTATCTGCAAAGGACAGTATTTTCAGCTTCTTTGAAATTGAAAATGATGCATTTTTTTTTTTTGTAATTTGTTTTTATTTACGTCTAATGTTACTTTTTTTCTGTCTTTTTTTATAATCGCTGCTGTCACTGACTGTTTTGTTCTGTAAAATGTTTTAATGTATAAAAATAAAGTTAAACACAAATAAGTAAATAAATAACCTGGATTGGGTAAAGATCCTGTATTTGGTTTCATTGGCGAAAACAGAAAAAGCAAGAGAAAAGAAGAAGACAGTATTGTGTACAAAATGTAACCCACTCACACATCACACCTGTACTGGTTTCCCTTCACTGGTTACCAATCCAGTATAGAATACAGTACAAAGTATTTTGTATGTATTTAAATCCCTCCATGGCTTGGCCTCTTAAGTATATTTCTGAGCTAATTAAAATACATCAACCCTCTTCGCTCTAAGGATCGACTCTATTTGACAGTTCCGCGATCACGCTTGAAATGTCGAGGTGATAGAGCTTTTTCCAAAGCAGCTCCAAGACTTTGGAACGATCTTCCACTCTCCTTAATAACATCTTCTACTTTGGAGTCATTTCAGGTCACTGAAAACACACTTATTTTCTTTAGCTTTTAATCATGTGTTGCGAGTTTATGTATTTTGGCTCCGTGCATCTTACATGTATTATGTATTTTTATGTACAGCACTTTGGTAGCCATTGTGGTTGGTTGAAAGGGCTCTAGAAATAAATTGAGTTGAGTTATTTGCTGAACTATTGAATGATTTACAAGCGCCCTTGTGTTGACATTGACACTTGTTTGTGGGAAATTATTTAAGCAGAGGTCATCAAACATGGTCCTGGAGGGTCAGTGTCGTGCAGAGATTAGCTCCAATCTGCCTCAACATAACTGGAAGTTTCAATTATACCTAAAGAGCTAAATTAGCTTGTTTAAGTGTGTTTGATTAGGGTTGAAGCTAAAATCTGCAGGACACTGACCCTCCAGAATCAAACTTGGTGATCAGTGGACATAATTATGTCATATTTTTAAAATATAAAAACAAAATCCCATACTGAAGCTTAAATCATAGGGTCATGCTAACTGTATTATAATAGACTTTATCACACACTGAGACACACTAACATTTGGACTCTCAATGCATGTTTTTTTTTTTCTTTTGTAAAATGAGTGACTTACTTGATAATGTCAGCTCAGATGCATCAAATCAGTATAATACAATTATTTATGGATCATAAAGCATTTACTTTTTCAAAAAATGTTTACTTTCCAAAATATTCAGTCAAATTTGTGAAAGACCCTCCTCCACCCTAGCTCCACCTGTGTTTAGATATGCTATGGGGGTTACATATATAATATGTTTGCAGCAGCATGTCATATTCTCATACGGCACTCTGTGTATATACTGGCAGTAGCAGGTCTCGGTACTTGCCCTTCCATAATCAAAGCAGCAGCAGCATAGCAGATCTACACAGTCAAGACCAAATACATCAACATTCAATATTCATTTTCATTTCTATACTAAATCCCAAAAGTGTTTATGGCAAAAATGGTTCTACAGGAAAATAAAGTTTCATTTTCATTCATTCATTCATTCATTCATTCATTCATTCATTCATTCATTCATTCATTCATTCATTCATTCATTCATTCATTCAT
>CAIGQZ010032580.1:11321015-11364731 GCA_903798205.1 Danio tinwini
CAAGGTTGCTGTTGGAAGTGGTGTTAGTGAGTTCAGCAGGGGGCGCTCAACCTGTGGTCTGTGTGACTCCTAATGCTCCAGTATAGTGACGAGGACACTATACTGTCAGTAAGCGTCGTCTTTCGGATGAGATGATAAACCGAGGTCCTGACTCTCTGTGGTCATTAAATATCCCATGGCACTTCTCGTAAAGAGTAAGGGTATAACCCCGGTGTCCTGGCCAAATTCCCTTCATCGGCCCTTACCCATCATGGCCTCCCAATCATTCCCATCCACTGGCGCTGTTGTCCTGTGGCTGCTGTCGCATTATCTAAGTGAATGCTGCACACTGGTGGTGGTATGGAGAGACCCCTCTTATGATTGTGAAGCACTTTGGGTGTATGGCCATACATGATAAATGTGCTGTATATATTAGGGGTGTCAAAATTAATCGTTTCTTCTGTGCACCGCGATGCAGATGGGGACAATTCGAATAATATAACCGGTTATTACGCACTGACGTCATTTATCCCCTATGCGCGATGTCGCGGTAGAATTCTATGGCGAAGGCGAGTAAATAAAACACTCCTACTACTTAAAAAGCAAATCTTTCACTGACACTGAGGAATGGTAAAGCACGAGCCGCTATTTCACTACTCAGGAGAAATGCTGTAAAACTGCATCTCTGCCCCTCTCTCTCTCTCGCTCTCCCACACACACACACTTTGAGCATTTGACCCGTTGGCATGTACGTAAGGTAAAGTTTCCTCTCATCTCGGCTTAAAGCAATACTTGTGGATCCAGACACAAGCCTGTGGTGCGAGTTTATTGTATTGTATTTATTCTATTACGGATTACCTGATAACCGTGTATTATGCGCATATAGACTGACCCGCGGCTGTTTTTCCCGAGTCACTCATGGGGCGCTTTTGTTTCTAATCGCAGCCCTTTCTGTTGAGCGGGTGAAGGCAATGCCCATTCATAGGGGTGTAAGAACTTGCCAGCGCTCAAAAAGCAAGTAAGATAATATTTACATTAGTTTATTTGTTATGAATGCTCGTGCTGTCTTCTGTGCATGTGTTGGAAGTTTATTCTAAAACATTCACAAAGAGTGTTTTTTTTTTGAGCAGGTAAAACTAAAGGTACAGTTCATATATATTACTGCTTGTATTAACAAAATTGTATTACAAGTAATATATAAATATAAACATATTTATAGATTTCAATTAAAACAAAAATTATTGTTGTAAAGTTAATAAGTGTTGTAAAGAAAAAATTTAGCTATGTATGGAAAGCATCGTCAATGCACTGTGATGCACCGAATCGATGGCATGATAATCGTAACCGAACCGAACCGTGAGACCAGTGTAGGTTCACACCCCTAATATATATATATATATACACATTACCTATTTACTATAAAACGATTGTATATGTATTTTATTGATTGACATTAAAGATCATTCTTGATCATTCTTGATTCTTCATTCATTTTCTTTTCGGCTTAGTCCCTTTATTAATCAGAGGTCGCCACAGCGGAATGAACCGCCAACTTATCCAGCTCGATTTTTTTACGCAACGGATGCCCTTCCAGCCGCAACCCATCTCTGAGAAACATCCACACACTCATTCACACTCATACACTACGGACAATTTAGTCTACCCAATTCACCTGTACCGCATGTCTTCACCTGTACCGCATACCGCATGTGGGGGAAACCGGAGCACCCGGAGGAAACCCACACGAACGCAGGGAGAACATGCAAACTCCACACAGAAACGCCAACTGACCCAGCCCAGCCGAGGTTCGATCCTGTGACCTACTACCTACTGCGCCACTGCGTCGCCCACATTAAAGATCATTTTCTACAATATAAAAAGTAGTAACTGACAGTAAGGATTTTTAAAATCAATATAGTAGCCCTAGCCAGAAATGATTCCCTTATTTTATGTAAATATGATACGATTGACATTTCTTTAGAATTTCCTCAATTTAAGTGTTTGGCATAAAAGACAACACAGATACAATTAATATAAGTATAGTACATTTTATTCTAATATAATGAAAAAAAAAGTTCCTAGAAGTCACTTCCAGTACAAAAAGCTAATTTCTGGCTCTGGCTTCAATCCTGATAAAAACTCACCTGTAATAACCTTGCTTCAGGCCCTGTGTTTCAGGTTTAAAGGTGCAGTAGGTGATCTGACAGAATGCTAGCATTAGCATAATAACTTTGAAAATTGACCCCCCCTTACCGTCCAAAGCCATGCCTTCTTAAGTCATGAATGCACAACGAATAGATGACGATAGATAACCTTACTGTATGTAACACTAGATTATGTCATTCTCCAGTCAGAAAACTCTATGGAGACACACACTTTGTCCAGCGTAGTTGTGGTAATGTAATGTGAATTTATATAGTGCATTTATTGTGTATGGCCATACACCCAAAGCGCTTCACAATCACAATCATGAGGGAGGTCTCTCCACAGCACCACCAGTGTGCAGCATCCACTTGGATGATGCGACAGCAGCCACAGGACAACGGTGCCAGTGTGCTCACCCCACACCAGTTATTGATGGGGTGGAGAGACAGTGATAGAGCCAATTCGGTGGATAAGAGATGATTGGGAGGCCATGATCGTAAGGGCCGAGAGGAAATTTAGCCAGGACACCGGTGTTACACCCCAACTCTTTACGAGAAGTGCCATGGGATTTTTTTTATGACCACAGAGAGTCAGGACCTCGGTTTAACATCTCATCCGAAAGACGGCGCCCACTGACAGTGTAGTGTCCCCTTCACTTTCACAGGGGCATTAGGACTCACACAGACTGCAGGTTGAGCGCCCCCTGCTGGCCTCTCTAACACCACTTCCAACAGCAACCTAGTTTTCCCTGACCAGGCTCAGTCCTGCTTAGCTTCAGTAGTTGTTGACAGGCCAGCGGGTGCAGGAATTATATTTCCCCAAAAATTGGCATTGGGGTAAAGTTGGTTTTATATCCGCACATTCAGACTTTCTTCTTAATGATATAATTATAGAAAAGTGTTGTTTGCTAATTCTAAACAGTGAAGTCATACAATCAGCCAATGAATATAAAATACAACATTGTTCACAGCCAGTTAAATATTGCTAATGTTGTTTTGAAATCATTTCTGCATGCTATTACAGACCTAATATTCAAACTAGCGTTAGAGTGGGAGCGCGTCACAAGTTGTCACTGTTCAAAAATTAATGAATGTGCGAATATAAATCAAAATTTACCTCGGTAAAGCTGGTTGGGCGAAAAAAGCACTATTTACTTATGTTTTGTTATTAAACTAAATACAAATCAGATCAGACAAAAATGTGCTAAAAACAGAAATATCCTGTCATAGTTTTACATTACTCTGACGTTACCAAGAAAACGAGTAACTTTTCATCTTTAATTGTGCTCGCTGATCCTCGTACATCACTTGTTTTCACCTCCTTTTGCACTTGCACAACAACTAAATAAATGCTTAGGTCTATTTAACCGACTAGATGTTGTAAAAGATACCCCATGAACTTCAAAATAGTCAATCTTTCGCCAGACATTTTCAGTGGCTGAAAAACACCTCCATGCCCATTCAGTTAATAACACAATCTACATATTGATTCAGGATTTAGAAAAGTTTTGATTCTGCATTTTTGGCAGAAGCCCTTTTAAAAACAATCTTTCTTTTCATGGATACAAAGCCACGTTCGTCTTGCAGAAAGAAGTCTTTCAGGTTGATGCCGAGTTTACTTGATGTCTTCACAAGAACGTGCAAATGACGTATCTGTCTGTGTGTAGAGGCTGCGCAGAAATACACATTTAAATTTGTTAACAGACAGTTTGAGTTACCTGTTGTAGAGTTATTTGTCAGCCCAACGATTTTTAATTAATCAAACATTTTTTTGACTCATGCCTTACCCAGAATATAAAAAATACATACACATACATTTAGATCATTTACTTTAATCAGCACTATTGGAATGTGAAGAGACTTTTAACCAGCACAACAAAAAAATGTATCTGAAGACAATCACCTACTGCGCCTTTAAACTAAATCCTGCATGACAATGGACCTCGATGGATAAGTTTACCAATTGTTGTGCTATAGGAATAAATCTTATTTAATAATTTCACTTTACATCATTATGACTGTATATAGCTAGAAGACATGGATCGGACATTTTCTTGCCTATCTGAGTGGAATGAACTTTAGAAAGTCATTAAAAGACAAAAATGACTTGATTTTGGACAATTGCCTCAACTGCCAAAAATAGCTATAATAATTACTAAATTACTGAATTCAGCTACTAACACCCAGGTTTTTCACATTGGAATTCACAAGACTTAAAACACCAAAATCCAGAAAAACACGAACACACCAGATGCAAATCCCACAACTTCTGTCTTTTCTTCATTGCACATTAAACAATTTGAGGCCAACCAACATTTAATATCTTTAAGACAGTCCATCAATGATGTTATGGACCTAGAATATTTTCGTCTTAAAGGCAAATAGATCTGTGCATCATCTGCTGCATACAAATGAAGCGAGATCCAAAACTTCCTAGACTCTAAAGTAAGCAAATATAAGGAAAACAGAATACTGTAGGTCCAAGAATGGAACCTTAAGGCACTCTACATGAGAGATGTTCTGGCCAGGATATAAACTCATCAAGCCAGAAAGTTAAGCTCTCCAGACTTAGAAACTGTCAAGGGTGTTGGAGATAAAGCTGAAGCTAAACTCTACAGGATGTTCATGGCCTTCCAGAAAAATGACTCAACATCCCTGATCTACACTTTTTTTAATTGAACAAATAACATAAAAGAATGATTCAAAGCTGTTAAAATAGCTTATATAAATAGAAACATTAGTTGTTGAAGTGACATTCCATATTCACTAACTCACATGACAAAAATGATCATACTGTGACGATGGCTCAGTGGTTAGCACTTTCTCCTCAAAGCAAAAAAGTCAACAGTTCAAGTCCCGACTGGATCAGTTGGCATTTCTGTCCAGAGTTTGCATGTTCTCCTCATATTCGTGTGGGTTTCCTTCAGGTGCATCGGTTTCCCCCTCACTCCAAAGACATGTGGTGTAAACCGGATGAACTAAATTGGCCATAGTGTATGAATGCATGTGTGAATGTGAGCGTGTATGGGTGTTTCCCAGTAACGGGCCGTGGCTGGAAGGGCATCCGCTGTGTAAAACATATGCCTGAATAGTTGGTGGTTCATTCCCCTGTGGTGACCCCTGATAAATAAGTCGAAGATAAAGGAATGAATGAATGAACGGTCATTTAACGTGCAGCAAATGGTTACATTTCTTTGTCTTCCAAAGACATTTAAATATAAAACTGTGTTATTACATTTTCTTTACATTTTTGAGTCAAATCTCAAAACTTTCATATGGTGTGAATGTCTCAAGCATACAGTAGTTCATTAAATTACAGCTCTTATAAATAAATAAATCATAAAATCATTAATAGATACCTCAGACCCCTTATATTTTCTCAAGCCTCAGACTTCAAACTACATAACTATATATCTGTTGTTCTTCAAAAATTCTGTTTTACAATTTCCATATTTATCAATGGGAGAATTTGAGTCATTGTTCAATACTTGTGAATGGATTTGTCCCTTTAATAACAAGTTCATCCTCAAACTTACTCCATATTTATTTTTTCTCTCACTCATGGAAATAGTGCGCTCACAGCGCTCACACTGTAAATACATTATTCAGCACAGCGCTGCTTATCTCTTTAAGCTGGTGCTATAATAGAATCAACACTATCATGCAAATTTGACAACACCTATGAAATCCTTTATCCAGTTAAATTAGTAATGTCCCTCACTCCAAAAAAACTTAATAAATAAATTACAAAAAAATATATATATATAGTAAAAGCATTAAGTTGACAATTTCTTCTAACCCATCTGCAAACCATAGTCCAGCCTGAGTCTTCTCGTGCAATTGTGCAGTATTTCTTATGCATTTTTTACATGGCCCAGGGCTGCTCTGGGAATGCCAAGAGTGGGACGGGAATGCACAACTCACAGATTCCACAGAAATCATATAAAAGGCCAGTTCAAGTCTGCTGGAGAAAAGAGAGATAGCTGTGTGTCAGGAATCGGGGGGGTCACGACTGTGACAATCATGGCTCTGACCGGCAGAGAATGGGCCTTGTGTCTGGGCTGGTACTAGGGTACCAGGCGTTGCTGCTCTGTGGACAAAAGCCACAATGTAACTGTGACGGGGAGTGTGAGGGGCTGGAATGAGAAGCTTCTGGAACACTGCAGAGGAAGAGAACAGTTTAGTGCATTAATACAGGGATGGGTTTGTGAGGCGCACACACACACACACACACACACTGTGAAACCTGCTGCTAGCACAGGAGGAGGTGTGTGTGGGGGGCTCGTGTTAATGACAGAGGTCTTTTCTGCTGCTCACAGTGCCTTATTTGTTTACAATTGCCCCCATAGTCTTGCAGAGACCGATAGAGGGAAGGGGCAGCGGAGAGAGAGTTATTATGTACTCAATGCGTTGCTTGCGTGACCAGTCACATTTGGCATGCGCTGAGCTGCACGGCAGACATACATTCAACTCTTGGTGGGGCTGAAGGACATTTGGCACTTTAAACACTGATTTCTGCTGGAGCCGCGGTGGCTTCAGATCCAGCTGAGAGTTCCAGCCGGGGGCATTATGGGAATGTTGTGGAACGCCGAATCTCAGCGCGAGGAGATGCACTCCGTCTCTGGGAAGGAAGAAAGACGGTGCTGCTTTCTCAGCTGTTCGAGGGCTTGGAGGGTTAAACCCCTGGAGTGTAGACTGAGACATGGAGAACCAGAGAACGGTGACACCAGTCCTCAGCATCGTCAGACCTTCTTCATACAGTGTACTACCAGACAGAAGAAGCTGCTCTTCCTCAGCACTCTTGTTTATCTGTTGAATAATGATGGTTCAAGGTATTTGGAACCAGTTTCCTTCTGAACTTTTTTTTTTCATTTTGTATCCAGATGTGGTGAAAGATGAGCTGATATACATGGTTTTGATGATCATTCTGTCAATGTCAAACTGTTTTTTTTTTTTTTTTTAGATCATCCATTCTTTAGGTCCTCTCTAAATGTATGTTTTCTTTCTGTTTCTCTCAGTTCAGCTCCTGAAATCTACAGATCTCGGACGTCACAGCCTGCTCTACATAAAAGAAATGGGACATGGCTGGTTTGGAAAGGTGAGACCTTGTATATCCTTATCCATTCCCTAACGCTGATTTTAGGAAACAGCAGTTTTCTTAGTACCCTCCAGAGCGTACTTGTAATATGGTCAAGATCTCATTAAGAGCTACTGTTTAACAAACAGTTTGAGATAAATCGCACACCAAGGGTTTGCTCTGTATAAATTCCCTGCCACTAGTTTCACAGGTGGCAGGTGTGAGCAATTTCCTCAGTGGTAATGTGCGATTTGGGCTTGCTTTCAGGTTTTGCTGGGGGAGGTGAATGCTGGACTCAGTACCACACAGGTGGTGGTTAAGGAGCTAAAGGCCAGTGCCAGTGTACAGGAGCAGATGCAGTTCCTGGAGGAGGTCCAACCTTACCGGTAAACACCTTTCGCCTAGCACTCGATGTCTTTTACTTTCTGTTTCACGAAGAAAATTTAATAAAATAAACCACAGCTCTTTTTCAGAGTGTAATACCGAACGATTTCATGGTCCTACTTTACAATTAATGTATTTACTAAGATGAACAATACATTTATTATTTATTTAGCATTTATTCATGTATGCGTTATGAAAATACAGCTGTTCTTTGTTAGCTCATGGTTAAGCACAGTGTTTGATTTTAATAATGCATTAGTAAATGTTGAACTATGATTAATATATTCTGTACAAGCATTCTTCATAGTTTGTTCTTGTCAGTAAATATGTTAACTATGTGTGTTCCCGGTTTCTTCTATGAGTGGTGTTTTACAATTTGAATATATGGTCCCACAGAGTGCTCCAGCATCCAGCCCTGCTGCAGTGTCTTTCCCAGAGTACAGAAGTCACGCCCTACCTACTGGTTATGGAGCACTGCCCTCTGGTAAGTCGTTTGCTACATGTACCAGCCACTTCCCCCACCAAGTTTGTCTGACTACACTTTAGAACCTCGACCAACCAGTCACGTTTTTAGGCAGCATATTCAGTTTTAACATTGAAAATTAACAGAATTTTTGATGTTTACTAGCAAAGTACAACAAATCTACAAAGTGCTCAAGTTTCGTGTGTGAGCAGCACTTGACTGCTGTTCAGTTGACTCTTTAGTAAGCCACAGCTTTAGAATGTCACTGACCGATCAAAGTGTAGCAACTTTTGCCACATAAGGATCTTTTCACTTTAGGTCTATGTCTACAGAGAATTTATGGCTGCATTTACACTGCAGATCTTGATGGTCATTTCTGATTTTGTGACTGCATCCTATTTTTTTTTTTGATGACCGGCTTACATCATCTTTTAAAAGTGACATATCCGATTGTCTGCATTTACACAGCACACGGCAAAGGCGCAATAAGCAGGAATAAAAGAGCGGGCTCTGAATAACAGCTGATAATAAAAGAGCACTTTTCTCCATTCCTGTATTTAATGTGTTTGCAGGGTTTATTTATTTTTTTATTCTTTTTGACAAGTCGTTTTACTATAGTTTATGAGAGAAACATTCTCATTTTGCTGCCATCTTTTAATCTTAAAAGCCATTTTAATGTCATGTCCATGTCGGGATTTATGCACATGTTGTATGTTTTATTAGTTTATATTGGTTATGTGGCGGATGTTGCACTCTCACTTTCTCATTAACAAGCTTAAATACTTGTGCTATATGACAATATAAAAGCTTTGCATGAGATTAAGCGTTTGGGACTGTGCTGAAGTCTGTTCTGACATGAAAGCGCCAGACTTGACGTCATTGGCTACGTTTTTTATTAATGCGCGACTAACATTGACAGGTGAAAATCCGGTCTACCTGCTTACACTGTAGACGCGAGGACACAGATCTGATTCATATCGGATAAATTTCCACATATGAACAAGGCCTGAATCTGATTTGAGTAAATCGGAATCCATGTGATTTTTTCCTTCTTACACATACATGGGCCATATCAGATCTGTGCCACATGGGAGAAAATAAATAAATAAATAATAATAATAATTTATATATATATATATATATATATATATATATATATATATATATATATATATTGCAATTGAGTCACTTGAACTATGCAGTGTAAATGCAGCCTACTGTATGTCTTTGGATTATTTTAAATTTGGTAGAATTAAAAACAATTAAAATTAGGTTTTAAATTTTATTGCCAGTTTACTTGCAGCTTTGCATATGTTTTTGAATAAGCACATTTATATCATATAAAGTTATTCCATAATAAGAGTACATTTCATACATTTTCCATTCATTTTCATTGACCTGGACTGATACAGAACAAATGTATAACTTACAGTACACTGAATCCATTATTTATCTAAATAATGAAACATTCTTAAATGTAATATGTTACATTTTGTGATATTGTAATATCTTGTTTATCTTATTGTTAGACCATAACAGAGTTGACATTTTTCATAATTTAGTGCTTTAGCTCCAATCAGACCTTACCTGGCTTGTCCTATGCCCTACATATTTGACAAATAATTAATCTAACTGTTGGTGTTCAGTAAACATTTTCGGTAACACTTTAAAATAATGGTCCATTAGTTAATGTATTCACTAAAATGAACAAACTATTAATAATACATTTCTTATGGTATTTATATTATGTTTTTTTAATGTTAGCTAATGCTGTTTAAGTTAAATAATGTTAGTTCATGTTAACTCACAGCGCATTAACTAATGTAAACAAGCACAACTTTAATAATGCAATAGTTAATGTTGAACTATAATTAATACAAGATTATTCATACTTAATGTTAGTACTACTGGACCATAATCTAAAGTGTTACAACATTTAGCACAAATACATTAGCAGAATAAACGACATGCTTCAATGAATTCCATAAGAAGTGACATCAATTAAAACAGGTCTATCAGTGCTTTTGTTATGCCTTTTTATAACTAATGTAACAGAGTTGACATACACAAAACACTTTTTTATTACTGAAGCTACAAATAATACAGAAAACAGATATTTTCTTGGCGTGTTTTAAACCATCACCCGCATTCATAAATTAACATGTAACATCAGCAAAATGTTGAACATGAACGTTTCACCCAAGTCATATAATACATTTAATTTATTTGGGGAAGATTTCTGATTGACTGCACGGTGGCGCAGTGGGTAGCACGTTCGCCTCACAGCAAGGTCACTGGCTCGAGCCTCGGCTGGGTCAGTTGGCGTTTCTTTGTGGAGTTTGCATGTTCTCCCCATGTTCACGTGGGTTTCCTCCGGGTGCTCCGGTTTCCCCCACGTGTGCAACAACATGTGGTATAGGTGATTTGGGAAGGCTAAATTGTCCGTAGTGTATGAGTTTGTATGGATGTTTCCAAGTGATAGGTTGTGGCTGGAAGGGCATACGCTGCGTAAAACATATGCTAGATAAGTTGGCGGTTCATTCCGTTGTGGCAGCCATAGATTAATAAAGGGACTAAGCCAAAAAAAAAAGAAAATGAGTGAGTGAGATTTCTGATTACTATCAAATTATGCCTTTCTGTTTTATTTTTTGCTGCTTGTGTCAGTCAAATCACTTAAGAAATATATAATTTCTAACAAAAAAATGATCATTTACACCATTCCAGGAGCACATTTCCTGAAAAGAACCTGCACTGACACTTCCTATTCAAGTCTATAAAGCTTCTTTGAGCATCCAAGAGGGTGTAGCTTAGCAAAGGGATAATTAAAGAGCTTAATGCTCCCTCTGCTGGCCACATCAGAAATAGTGCATTTGCACAGCTACAAGCAAGAATTACAGGAAAAAAAGCTAGCACACGCTATCATAACACAATCTGCCATTGTTCATAGGAATGGTGTTTACTTTATACAGGGAGATGTTAAAGGATACCTCCGAAGCTGTCGGGCCACCGACTCAGTAACCCCTGACCCTTTAATCCTTCAGCGGATGGCATGCGAGATTGCTTCTGGCCTTCTGTACCTCCACAAACACAATTACATTCACAGGTGAGGATTCTTAAGTTTTTTTTTTAACCTTTTCCCTGCATAATGATTCTCCATGTGATTTTTCATCCCGCCGCTTCCCGGATGTCCGGCTTTGGTGTCTCCTGGCAACAATATCCTGGTGCTGCCTGAGTACATCTCACAGACTCCAGCATCAGTGATTTTGTTGCTGGGGGAAAACCCCTCACTCTACAAACGCTATCAATTATTTGTAAGTCACCCATGAAGAAAATGTAAGATTACATTGCAGACTTTTTTGCCGTTCTGTCATCATGACGGTTTGTCCAGTGACAGAAACTATAAATGATGTTAACATTCTCCACCCTATCCTGTTCTCAGTGACCTGGCCCTTAGAAATTGTCTGTTGACCTCAGAGCTGGCAGTGAAAATCGGAGACTATGGGCTCAGCCATAGCAAGTACAAGGTAAGTCTGTAAAGGGTTTTAGGATTCAGGTCATGCTGATCCTATTATTTTGACATGGCTACAATATTTCTTATTAAACTGCATCCTTTCCATCTTTTAGGATGACTATTATGTGACGGCAGATCAAATATGGGTTCCTCTACGCTGGATTGCACCGGAACTTATTGATGAAGTCCATGGAAATCTCTTAGTAGTGGATCAAACCAAGGCTAGCAATGTCTGGTAAATAGTTCAGAGAAGAACACTATGGCAGAGGTTCTCAACCTTGAGGACAGGGATGATATATGACATGTACGCAGAGTTGAACACAGCAGAACATTCAGGATTCTGCATATGATAAATGCTGTAAATGCTGAACTAGCACTTGTCTGGATACATATTTTTGGGTAATATTTATCTGATCTAATGGGAATTTAAGGACAATCATAACATAATTTGCAACTTGATATTCAGAATTGTATTTTTTACTACTTTGTGGGATCCCTTGAACTTTGGAATATATATATATATATATATATATATATATATATATATATATAAACAGGTTGAGAGCCCCTATTGTGATATACTGAATGTGTATGTGTTTAAAGGAACATGTTTTACATTTTTTTTAGAAATAGGCTCATTTTACATGTCACCTGGAGTTAAACAGTTGCATGTTTTTAACATGTTTTAATCCATTCAGCTGATCTCCAGGTCTGGTGGGAGAACGTTTAGCCTAGCTTAGGATAGGATAGATCTTGGGTCACCAACCCTGTTCTTGAAGACCTACCCTCCTGCAGATTTCAGTTGCAACCCTGACAAAACGCACATGTCTGTAGTTATCAAGTGCTGCTTCAGGTCCTACTTAATTGGTTCATTGGTGTTTGATTAGGGTTGAAGCTGAATACTGCAGGAAGGTAGCTCTCCAGGTATGGGCTTGGTGACCCCTGGGATTGATCATGGCTGTTTTTTAATATGCGTTTTTCAGCGATCTTGCGTCCTCGCGTTCTTGCGTAATGTCATCATCAACTGCCAAAGTTTAGTTCCAAAACTCAAGACCGCAAGAACAGAGGACGCGTGAAAGTTCCCAGATGTGTTCTTGATATCGAAGATGCACCGATGCAGACTTGAGCACCGAAACTCGCTCGAGAAGTCTCAGAAGTCATTGCAACTGAAGGTGGGAAGTGCAGCATTTTATATAGATTTACTTATTTACAAAAGAACTTATTTACCTCAGGAGTTTCCCTTAATGAAATGGTCAAAGTAAACATTACCATGAAAAAGTTTATAAAGGCATAAACACATTAAGGGTGTTTATTTGCAGATATTCCTATTAAAATCTGTTTTATTTGAATTGTGCAACGTATATTTGTAAGTCTTTATGCATAGTATATATTGTGAAAAGGGAGAAACAAATCGTTGTATGAATGCTGTAATTTTTAAATAATTTTCGGTAAAAAATGCATGAAGGACATTTGACCATCAGGAAGAACACAGCATCTCATTTCTCAGAGGATGCTGTTCCTGTTCTTGCGGTCTCCCGAGTTCGTTCTTCCAAGGTGACCTGGCCGGACCGGTCTTCACAAGATCGCAAGTCCGTTCTCAGCATTCTTGGAATTGAGAAACAGCCTGTTAACTCAGATTAGACAAGGGGTCACCATCCCTGTTCCTGAAGATCTGCTGCAAACACACCTGCCTTTAACTACCAAGTGCTTCTTCAGATCCTACTTAGTTGGTTTAGTTGTGTTTGATTGGAAGGGTTGGAGCTAAACTTGGCAGTAAGGTAGATTTCTAGTTACAGGTATGAGCACCCCTAGATTAAACAATTAGCGTCTCACTCAAAAAAATAAATAAAAATTTTGATCATTTTTCTATTTAAAGCTTGATTCTTCTATAGTTACATTGCATACTAAGACTGACAAAAAATAAAAAAGTTGCTATTTTGTAGTTAAAAATGGCTAGGAACTATACTCTCTTTTTTTAATTTTAGAGTGAGATAATTGTAAACCGATTCAAAATTTTGTGCTAAGCTAAGCTAAAATACTCCCACCAGATCCCAAGACTGGCAGTATAGATTAAATTAGCTAAAACTCAACTATTGAACTCCAAGTCACTTGTAAAATGAGCCTATTTCCAAAAAAACTGAGTGGTTTACTACTGTAAATTATATACTTGTATAAACAAATTTCCTTCCAGCCTCTTTAATAAAGATGTTTTTTCTTTTCATTTTTTGGGACTCTGCAGGTCATTAGGTGTGACGATATGGGAGTTGTTTGAACTTGGTAATCAGCCTTACAGGCACTATTCTGATAGGCAAGTTTTGACATATGCTGTAAAGGAACAGCAGCTCAAACTGCCAAAGCCCCTGCTGAAAGTGCCTCAGTGTGAACGCTGGTGAGTCGTCTCACAAGTCATAATCATCATCAGAAACCCCCATTCCCTTACATCACCCAGTCATGACTCTCCATTCACCACGTCCAAACCAATCAATGCTCCTCTCCACAGACACACCCACTAATCACTTTTCCTCTAAATACATGTACAGTAATCAATGTCTCCCAACCATTCCAACCACAGGTGCTTCCTCTAGTCATTGCCATTTCCTCTGGCAGGACCAACAAATTAATATAGCTCAAATCCAGCATGGTCAATCATTAATTCTACCCCTCTGTTAGCCCATCAATCATACACTTATCCAATCCTGGAAGCACACAGTCATTAAATTTTCTCTTAAACATCCCAGTCATTGTCCGTTTAATCAAAAGCAAACAGGCATGAGTATACCACTTCATCCCCTACTGGACACATAAACAATAAATGACCCTACTTTAAGACTGCAAGGCTATTATATGGCAAAACCATCCATATTTCAAATCATCACCTAATAGGTTCCTGGCTATCATCCATATAAGCTTTCTTTATTAAGTACCCATAAAACAATAAGATAATAGATCATTAAATGTGTGGTTTTTACGTATAAATTAAGTGCCAACAAGAAGAAGCTAATATTAGTCTCTAGGTTTTATTATAATATGTTATATTATATTATACTATATTATATTTAGCCCCCTCCCCCTAATCAGGTCTATATGTGATAAATATTACTGTAGGGTCTAAATTATTGGCTTTCCTGTCATGTCTTTGAACAGGTATGAGGTCATGCAGTTCTGTTGGCTGCAGCCTGAGCAGAGGCCTGTTGTGGAGGAAGTCCATCTTCTGCTAAGCTACCTGTGTTCTAAGGGTGATACAGAGGTTGAAGAAGACTTCGAGAAGCGCTGGAACTCTCTCAGGCCAAGTCTGGGCTCCGGCAGCTCTCACAGGACACCTGCACCTGAAGTAGCCTCTTCAGCTTCCTCTTCATTTCCTCTACTTGAACACTTCTCTATGGCAGACAGCTTCCAATCTGAGAATGGGGATGACATTTTGACAGTAACTGAGACCAGCCAGGGACTCAACTTTGAGTACAAATGGGAGCAGGCACGAGCTGAGCAGCCCTACTGTTCCTCTTCCGCCAGTGGACCATTGGGAAAGAATAATCCCCATTACCAGGATGTTTATTACCCTCTTTGCAATTCCACAGGTAGCTGCAAGGGTGAAAGCCTCCCTCTTGGGGTCTCTCCATCCTACTATAAGTCAGATCATCCAGGAGTGGTCCCAGTACTGAGTGCACACAGCCCCTCAGTAAGTAGTGAATACTACATCCGCATTGAGGAACCAGTTGAGTGCAACATCAACTTAGAAGACACCGATCTTGATTATAGCCCAACAGTTGAAGCCAGCAACAGCAGCTTGTCCTCTGCAGGCAAGAGGAGTCTGATTGGGTCTCAGCCAAACTCATACTGGTCTGCAGCTAAAGAACCCATCAGTAATGATTATGATTCAGATAGCAGCCTAACCATGGAGCCACTCCAAAGAAGAGTACCAAGCTCGGTAGAGATAGACCAGTCAGGAGCATATTTCTCTTCCAATGACAGGCACAATATTCTATGTGAACAGTCACCTCAAGAAGGACCAGATGTTAATTTGATAAGAAGGCAGGGGTCAGATTCCAACCTGCAGAGAAGAGGGTCAGGAAGCCATAGCCTGGAGGTGATTAAGGACAGCCCTCTTGGCATTTCAGTCTCACTTAGTAGTCCCAGCTTGGCACATTGCGATCCATACCTTGAGCCTAACCAGAGAACTGCAGAAAGAAGTAGGACAAATGAGGCCTATTATGACATGATGAGCCCTTTACAAAAAAATGTGTCTAGACCCCACTACATGAGCATTGATATTGATGCCGGTGATAGTCTTCTTTTGGGCAGGGGGAGTGTCGAAGATGATGATGATCTGTTTTCTCAAAACATGTTAAGCAACTGGAACTCTAATCACTCAGCAAACAACAACAGTTTTAGTGACCGTAAGCAAGCTGTGGGTTTTCAAGATGCATATTTTGATTTACGTCACCCAACACCTTCTTCTCAAATTGGGAGTTTGAAATCAAGAACACTGGAACTAAGCAACAGTTGCACATACAATTCCATTGATTCTCTCAAAGTCCACTCATACATGGAGGCCACTGACAGTACACCCACCTCCAGCAATTCTCACACTGACTCAGATGCTGGTGAGTACCTACACTTATGCCCTGAAGGTACTCTGGGTGTTGAATCTACTTCCAAATGTCATTCTGTTACAGAAAGTCCAAACATTCATACACGGCAGAAGAACATTGCTCATAAACATATCAAAAACAGTACATCCGATTTACATGTAGGAGGTTGTAGCATAAATAATTCATCAACTCTTTCAACTGAGATTGTAGAGATTAAAGAAAACATGCTAGTTGAGACAAGGATATCCCCGGCACAAAAATTAAATCTTGCAACAGATGGTTTTGGAGTGTGTGTAAAAATGGTGTCATGCCCAAAGGATATATCTAAGAGTGTCTTAGAGTGTAACCGTTTGACAGACAGTGGCATGGTACCTGAGCATTCTAGTATCAGTTTGGTGGAAATTAATGACTGTAGCGATGACTGCCCCGATACCCCCTCTGGAGAATTAGTAGATTATCCCTTGGACTATGCAGAGGTGGGCAATATTGACCTAACTCACAGACCACTGCAGAGAGCAAACAGGCCTAGACACTCAGAGGACACAATTAATATTGCCTCTAGCTGCAGTCCATGTGAGGCCTTCAGCCCAGATAGTTACCAGACCCCCATTCAGCCAAAATCTCTAGACAGTGGCTATGACACAGAGAACAACGAATCGCCAGAGTTTATCTTAAAAGACCTTGAAGGGAATCTAGCCCTTAGCACCAGTGTAGAATCAGATGAGTGTGACATGCTTCTCCAGATGGACCTGGATGAAGATGTCAATGTGATGCTTCTTCATCCATCCAACAGTCATCTACCGCTGACCAGTCTTAGTGAGAGGAATCAGTACAGAGACTCTGCTTATTTTTCTGACTATGACATGGAGAATGACAAAAGCCCTTGTGAAGGAAGCAGCAACTTCTTCAGTCGCCAAGAGGAGGATGACATCTTTCAGCTAAAAACAGAAAATCATGACTCAGAAAAAAGAGTTAGAAGAGAAGGACATGGCACAGAGAGTGAGAAGAGATATGAGATTGCCATGTTAAAAGACAAAATTGCTGGCCTTCATGCTAAGCAACCAAGTATAAAAAAGACAATCTCAAACATGTGTTCATCTCCTACATTGGTTCCAATTTCCACGCTTTCCCCCTTTCCTCCAGAAATGGGGGGTTGCTTGACCAAGGAGTCAACTCCAGATGATGGTATTGGATTGGAATCTGATCACTCTGGTGAAGAACCAAACTCTGAATGTTACTCTTCCACAACGTCTGAAGGGTCTTCCTCAACACAAGAGGCCTCAGGTATGGAGGAGCAGGCTAATGGAGACTCGAGAGATTTTTCCTCAGCAGAGTCACTAGGCTCAGATTCTACCATAGTAGACTTCAGTAGAGAGATTATACAAGAGGAAGAGCAAGAAGTCTGCAACAATATGGACAATCCAGAGCTTCCATTGGAAGGACACAATGAGGATAATATAGAGGTAAATGAGGATTCAATGAAAGAAGGCAGCATAGAACAAGCACTTTCAAAATCAAGGCATGATGAATCATTAGAGAAGATTCTTCCAGCTTTGCCAGATGACCTGGATGTGCCAGCACCACTGGGGAACGTAGAGGAGGCCGATGAGGAGGATTCAGAAGATAGTGATGAGTCTGATGAGGAACTTCGTAGCTACAACATACAAGAGCAGAGTGATGAGAGTGACGAAGAGTTCCCTGTGGTTCCTGTCATTGTGAGTGACCGTAGCAGTGCACGGCATCTACGCAGCCTCCTCAAAATGCCTTCCATACTTACACAGTCGTTCTGTGATGAGCTGGAGAGTAAGAAAAAAGCAGTGTCATTCTTTGATGATGTCACTGTGTTTCTGTTTGACCAGGTTTGTAGCATTATGTTTGTTGGATTAAGGTTATACGTTAGGTAACACAATCATTTGTGTTATAGACAGCCTGTGTCTTGCTGTATATTGATTCAGGAGAGCCCCACGGGCGAGCTCGGGGACTACAGTTTTCCTGTGGAGGTAGAACCCAATGATCAGGCTTCAGATGTGGAGCTGCCACGACCACAAGATGGGGTCATTTCTCATGAGGATTCACCAGAAAGAAATGCCTCAGAAGAAAGTTAGTGTTCAATAATAATTTGTCTATATTGACAACAGTCCTGACATGGGTATTACTACTTTTTCATTGATGTTTCTAAACAGGTGAGACATTTCAGTGGCAAGATGATTTTCCATTATTGCCCAGTCCTTCAACATCAGAGGCTGGCTCTGAAGAGATCACCACTCCACCTAACTCTCCAGTCAAGTCTCCAGATGAAAAACCAGCACCACCACTTTCTCGATTTAGTGTCTCTCGTTTTTCCATTACGCATGTGTCTGACCCTGACATGGACTCCATGGGAGGTCAGTTCTGCTGCTTCTTCACATGCACAATGATAGATATAATGCTTTTTTAATTAGTTTGTTACTGTACAGTATCTATGACTGACATTCTCAATCTTTTTCCTTCCGACAGGTAACAGTGAGAATGGAGCCCAGGAGTGAAGGGGCCATTACCCATTTAATTGAAGAGATGTTAAGAACCTTTGTGGTTTGACTCAGTCTTTTCAAACTGAAGGTTATTCTGTATTTTTTTTTACGTTCTGGACAAAAGAGTCCCGTTAACCTGATATGCTGTTTGGTCACAGTGCCTCATCTTGTAGTGGATTAGCCAGCCCCTCCTTTGTGTTTCTAGACAGATGGTGGTTGAGTGACAGTCTTTTGAGGACTGCAGTTTAAAGAACAGAGATCTGTACAACACAGCATTTTTATTATCAATGTATCAAAAACATGATGTATGAAGATTATAACTCATTTGCACAATTCAGTATCCGTATCATGCTGAAATCATTCTTTTTTTGCACATAACCCATAGGAATATAGATATAAGGCTGCTCTCCTCCTCTGCGTGACATTCTCCATATTGTCAATATGTGGTTTAGAGTCTGAGATACTTGTCATAATGCTTTGTGTTTCAGGTTGACCCAATGAGCTTCATATAATAAAGTCCCCTATTTAAATGAATGGTAATGAGCCAGAGAAGATATCTTCTATAACTGACCACTTTTGACTAAACTTTAGCTCAGGGGTGTCAAGGGTACAGTTCTGAACAAGGTTATTTTAACAACTGATACATTTAAAGTACTCATACTGTCTGATGTTTTGCTTTTATTAAACATACAAAAACTCCAAGCACTTTCGTTGTGTGAACCAAGATCGTTTATACATCTCTTTCCTTATAATCTAAAACTCAAATTGATATATTATTAAAGTGCAGTTTAATCATTAGCAGGTTAGTTCTTCTATTGTTAGATCTTAAGATCCCTAGACTTCTATGTACATTTCAGGGATATTGTAAAGAATAAAGTGATACATTGCAGTACTTGTTTGTTCAGAAAAGTAATGGCAGTATTCCAGGAGAACAGGCAGTAAAGCAACATTCTGTTATGACAGCTTCTATACAGTATAGTTTGCACATGGGTTATTCCTGTTATGCAGCCATTGAAGTCAGTGTGTTTAGGTAAGAAGTTTCTTTGTTCATTTAGAAAAACTCATCCAAATTTCCACATCTCAAAATCAATCATTACTGCTTACTGGAGATGTGATGATTCCCTTGACTCACAATTCACGATACTAATCTCACAATTCACGATTTAGTCAGGATTTTTTAAGAAAATTATTTGAAACAAATTTAAGGTAAACAAAAGTCCTTTCAATTTTTTCCTAAATGCTGCACATTTTTTTGCAAAATAGTACATTTTCTGCCATAAATTAATTACTATTTTAAAAATAAAAAACTGATTCTAAAAGAACTAATTATAAAGTAGAATACATACAGGAGTTGAACATGATTATAAAGGTGAATAATTAATATTACTTGTATAAGTGTCCGTGTGACACACTAAGAGATAATCTTGAACATTTTTAAATATTTAATAAGCAGATTATTAAAATATGCATAAACTAATTTGAAACGGAAAAGGTCAAATAATCTAATACCTGCTTCTGTAACAGAACAACTTAATCTTTCAGTCTGAAAAACATCTTCACACTTTCGCTATGAAAACACTGATGCACCGTGTGATCTCCGTAGCACTCGGAGTAAGCGGAGCTGCAAATCATTCAATCCGCAAGGTTTGGCTTATTAATAGGTTTTTAGTATATAGACGTCTGTGACAGTAGTTTTTCACTGTGTTGACGGTTCAGGTCCATCATATTCATTGTTCTGTTAGTCTAAGTAAACTAGTATTTGCACTAGAGGATGACATGGGGGTAAATTTTCACTCCTGTCCAATCCCACTCTCACAGAAACAAATCTGGTCCCGTCCCACTCCCAGACCAAATAAAAAAAAAATGATCCTGTTCCATCCCGCTCCTGGTAAAATGACTCCCGCTCCCATCCTGCTCATGTTTAAAATGACTTCCGCTCCTGTACCGCTCCCAAATATATATGTATATATATGTATATATATGTATATATGTATATATATGTATATATGTATATATATATATATATATATATATATATATATATATATATATGGCCATGTCTCTGAGTATTGCACACCTTGTGCTTTTGGGCACTCCAGTGATGTTGCAGCTCTGAAATATGGCAAAACTGGTGGCAAGTGGCATCTTGGCAGCTGCACGCTTGACTTTTCTCAGTTCATGGGCAGTTATTTTGCGCCTGACAAGTCCTTCTTTTGACCCATTTTTCCAAAGGAAAGGAAGTTGCCTAATAAATATGCACGCCTGATATAGGGTGTTGATGTCATTAGACCACACCCCCTCTCATTACAGAGATGCACATCACCTAATATGCTTAATTGGTAGTAGGCTTTCGAGCCTACACAGCTTGGAGTAAGACAACATGCATAAAGAGGATGATGTGATCAAAATACTCATTTGCCTAATAATTCTGCACTCCCTGTATTGTTTGAGTCCCTCTCCCATCTGCTCCCATTAATACAGTATTTAATCCTGTACCGTCCCAATCCCGTGATTAATAGCAAAGATGACTCCCATCCCGCAGGAATTCCATGACCCGTGGGATTCCTGAAAAATGTCATCCTCTAATTTGCACACAGTTTGTGTTTTGTCTGGCGCACCTCACCGCTGTCATTTTACTCTGCCGCCCCCCTTTTTGCTCGATGCTGATGTGTAAGTAAAGCGAGTTTGCCCCTGTAAACACAGCACGCCCTCTGTTAAAAAAATGTATCACGATTCATTCAACATTTTTAACGATTTGAATCGATTTTCAACCGGTGAAATGTCACATCCCTATTGGTTACTGACACCAAACTTTTCATAATGCTTAATGACTGGAATTTTTATATGTTAGCAAGATTTCAGTTATGAATATAAATTATTAGAGTTGGATTTACCCCAAGTAAATTATTTACTTACCCTCAGGCTATCCAAGATGTTGGTGACTTTTGTCCTCAGTTGAACGAGAAAGAAGATTTTTAGCTGACACCATGGTTCTTGGTGATTAATAAAATGTGAGTCAACATTGGCTACCTATGCTTTAATAAGACATTGAGGTCTTGGAAGCTATACAATTGATCTGTGCAGAATTAAACATTATTTACATCAGTTTTGGCCAACAGTGCTTTAAGGCAATCTGAAGTGCAAGCTTTCTAATGTGTAATAGCACATGAGCAAATTCAAACTGACATTTGAGCTGATTTTTGTCAGCTTATAACGAAAAGTATGTGCATGTACATTTTTTGTTCTTTTTATAAAACATTTTTTGTTAACCCTAATATTTGACATACCAATAGAATGTCATGGCAATTCATAACTTTTTCATTCAGTGGCTAATTTGTATTATTTTGTACAATCTCATTTGTAAATTTTACTATGATTTGCTCATCCCCCGATAAGGGGTATGGTCAGGAGTAGGTCTTGGGGGCATCCCTTAAAAATAGTATGCATTTACACAAATTAAAAGGTGTGCATTTATCTGAATTGGCAGTTTTGTTTCCTTAAGAGATCACTCTGTATATAATTGTAACATTGTAACTCACATATTATTATGTGACAGAATGGCTGCACTCCAGACTCATGAAAAAAACAAAACAATAGTTTAATATTCCATCCATTATGACAATGCAATGGTGACATGAGAATGCACAGCGTAACAGGAATGAACCTGACAAAAGTGATGGTGAGACATTTATTGGTGCTCATCAGAAATCCCATCACAACAGTTAGTCTTGAGAATGAACATTTTATTGTTGGTAACAATGTCAAACATGAGCGAACAAAACCAGCAGGTTATCAAAGTTAGCTGTGGTAGTCAAAGACAAAACCAAGTTAAGGTCCGTGTGAAATGGAAGTTGCTGAGACTTTGATTTCAGTATTTTGATGTATTTAAAACTGAAACTGAATATTGAGTAGGGAGCAGGACTTTTGGACTCTTTTTGCGCATCATTCCCTCATAGCAAGCTAACGGTAAGACTACAGTGTATCCAGAAAGTATTCATAGTGCTTCACTTTTTCCACATTTTTTATATGCCTTATTCCAAAATGGATTAAATTAATTTATTTCCTCAAAATTCTACACACAATACCCTATTATGACAATATGAAAAAAGAGTTTTTGAAATTGTTGCAAATTAAAAAAAAAATTAATCTGAAAAATCACGTTCATAAGTATTCTCAGCCATTGCCGTGAAGCTCTAAATTGAGCTCAGGTACATTCTGTTTCCACTAATCATTCTTGAGATGTTTCTGCAGCTTCATTGGAGTTCACCTGTGGTAAATTCAGTTGATTGGACATGATTTGAAAAGGCATACACCTGTCTATAAAAGGTCCCAGGGTTGACAGTGCATGTCAAAGCACAAACCAAGCATAAAGACAAAGGAATTGTCTGTAGACCTCCGAGACAGGACTGTGTCGAAGCACAAGGCTGGGGAAGGTTACAGGAAAATTTCTGCTGCTCTGAAAGTTCCAATGAGCACAGTGGGCTCCATCAACCATGAGAGGAAGATGTTTGGAACCACCAGGACTCTTCCTAAAGCTGGCCGGCCATCTAAGTTGAGTGATCAGGGGAGAAGGGCCTTAGTCAGAAAGGTGATCAATAACCCGATGGTCACTCTGTCTGAGCTCTAGCGTTCTTCTGTGGAGAGAGGAGAACCTTACAAAACGACAAACATCTGTGCAGCAATCCACCAATCAGGCCTGTATGGTAGACGGCCAGACGTAAGCCATTCCCTGCCTGGAATTTGCCAAAAGGCATCTGAAGGACTCTCAGACCATAAAAAACAGTTCTCTGGTCTGATGAGTCTAAAATTGAACTCTTTGGAGTGAATGCCAGGCATTATGTTTTTATTATGTTTATATGCATTACGGCTAATACCATCCCTACAGTGAAGCATGGTGGTGGCAACATCATGCTGTGGGGATGTTTTTCAGCAGCAGGAACTGGAAGACTAGTCAGGATAAAGGAAAAGATGAATGCAGCAAATGTACAGAGACATCCTGAATGAAAACCTGCTTCAGAGTGCTCTTGACCTCAAACTGGGTCGACGGTTCATTTTACAGCAGGACGATGGAGGGGCTTCACAACAACTTGGTGAATGTCCTTAAGTGGCCCAGCCAGAGCCCAGACCTAAATCCTATTGAACATCTCTGGAGACATCTAAAAATGGCTGTACACCGTCGCTTCCCATCCAAACTTATAGAGCTTGAGAGGTACTCCAAATAGGAATAGGCAAAAATTCCCAAAGGCAGGCGTGCCAAGCTTGTGGCATCATATTCAAAAAGACTTGAGGCTGTAATTACTGCCAAAGGTGCATCAACAAAGTATTGAGCAAAGGCTTTGGATACTTATGTACATGTGCTTTTTCAGGGTTTTTATTTTTAATAAATTTGCAACAGTTTAAAAAAAAAACTTTTTTCACATTGTCATTATGGGGTATTGTGTGTAGAATTGAGAAATAAATGAATTTAATCCAGTTTGGAATAAGGCTGTAACATAAAAAATGTGGGGAAAAAGTGAAGCGCTATGAATAATTCCTGGATGCACTGTAGCTAATAATTTGACTGAAGTCATCAAACTGACATCAATAGAGAAGGAAAGTTACTTTTTTAGCAAATAGTTACTTAGCAAATAGTAAGACTTTGATTGAAGATTACCAGAACATTTATTCTTCAGTGAATTCACTTGCACCGGTTAATTGTTCACCCACAGAATAACAATGTGCGCTAACAAAATCAAATGTTGTAAATTTTGATTTCACACGGACTTTAAAGAGGAAGATTGACCCTTTCGTCTGTGAACAAAGTGTTACAAACTGCAACGGCAGCTCCTGCAGATCTGATCCTCCGTCTGTGATGATGCCTTGTCTCAGAAGTGTTATTTTTGTTAGACCCAATCCAAATAGATGTACTACAAAACATTACAGAAGGTCCAGACGGCATGTGGGCCCCATGTATATTTCTATATTTTGTCTTTTGTCCCTAAATGATGAGGTGTTACACGGGAAAAAACAAATAAAAAGCTGTTTTACATGATGATCTGTTTAAATGTAACGTACAGATGTACCCATTATGCTCTGCCTTGAATCACTGGAGCCCATACACATTTGTGCCAATGCTGTAAGTCACAATCACTGCACTGTACCCTCGCTTTCTCGCTGTATGCCTTTCAAGAGTTTTATACTGTGCTAAACCTTGCGGCAGTAGGTACTGTTTCTCATTTGGAGCATCAGCGCTTCATTCCATTGGTTATGGCTGCCAGAGAGAGCTGAAATGCGAGTGAACTGAATGTTGTAGCGTCCAAGGGAGAAGTCTATGGTTACTGCCTCATAGCTGTCGACCGTATGTCCTCATGACTCATGCCTACTGTACTATAATAAAAATAAACCAAACTATAGTTTGTCTTTGTGCCTGTGACAGTTATTTAAAGGGCACCTATGGTGAAAAATCTACTTTTCAAGCTGTTTGGACAGACATATGTGTAGGTATAGTGTATAGACCGTCATATTGGGGTGATATAAACACACCAAGTGCTTTTTTTTTTTTTTCAATTTAACAACATAAACACGATGGACCAATTGAAGCGGTTTTGAGACTGACCGCAATTTGACGTAGGAGTGCGGTCCCCCTGCCCAACAAATTGATTGACAGCTGCATATATCCATGTCTCCGTAGTAACGGTTGTAATCATATCCTCAAGACAGGACGTGCGCAAATCAACCCTAAATAAAAGGTCTGTTCAGTTTAGGATCATCAATCATCATCGAATGTGATCAAGAGTGAGTTTTACAAGTTTAAAATGTTTAAAACAGAGCACGTGTGTAATGAATTACAGCGATTTACTTCAGCTTTACTTCATCACCACAGCCGCATGTCAGAACAATTATAAAAGACGCTTCAATCCCGGTTTGTGGACGTTAAATCAGGTTTATTTTGTACATTAACGTAACAGATATCCATACAGCAGTGGATATTAACCTTTATTTTGTCACATTTGCGTGCAAAGACAGTGCAAAACTAAACGCACGCGCTGTATGTATGTGTGTCTGCGCTGTGTGTGTGTGTGTGTGTGTATCTGTGCGTGAACTTTGTAACGACATTGTGTGTGACTCATCCTGCAGCTCCACAACAAATGCATCACATAATCATTGATAAAGCTCTTACTGTAGTTTTTGTCACAAACTTTATGTGAGATCTGCTTCCTTTATGTCTGTGTCAGTTGTCTGAGGCAGCCGAGGGCGCAGACTGAGGCAAGCGTGTAAGTCACACAAAAGCGACACAAAATACTTATATTAAATCTGGAAAAAGGGGTAACCTAGGTGCCCTTTAAGATAAAACAAACATATACCATTTAAGTGAAAATTATGAGTCGCCCTGTGAATTTTTTATTTATTTTTTAACATTACCCAAATGATGTTTAACAGAGCAAGGAATTTTTCACAGTATTTCCTATAACATTTTTCTTCTAGAGAAAGTCTTATTTGTTTTATGTCAGCTGGAATAAAAGCAGTGTTTAATTTAAGAAACATTTTAAGGTTAATTTTATTAACTCCCTTAAGCATTATTGGTTTTCGATTGTTTATAGAACAAACCATTCTTATACAATGACTTGTCTAATTACACTAACTTGTCTAATTAACCTAGTTAAGCCTTTAAATGTCACTTTAAGCTAAATACTTATATCCTGAAAAATATCTAGTAAAATATTATGTATTGTCATCATGGCAAAGATAAAATAATTTGATCTTTTATTAAAATTAATTATCAGAAATGATTAGGCTACCAACTGAGCAAAAGCAACTCCTTGACTCAGATATAACTCAGGAGGAAGTGATGGAGGTTACCAAATCATTACCTACAGGGAAAGCTCCTGGACCCGATGGTTTTGTCGCAGAGTTTTTTAAATGTTGGAAGTCTATAAGGATGCACTCTGGAGGGATGAACTACCACTAACAATGTTGCAAGCTTTCATTACCCTTATACTTAAAAAGGATAAAGACGCAAGTGACTGTAAAAGTTATCGTCCAATAACATTGATCCAACTAGATACAAAAATTGTCAAAGATTCTCGCTAATGGCCTAAACAAAGGTATACAATCTCTTATACATGTAGACCAAGTAGGCTTTATTAATGGTCAAAATTCTTCAGATAATATCCGACGGTCCATTGACATTTGGTGGTCAGTAACGGAGGAACAGACCCCAATTGCAGCCATCTCATTAGACACTGAGAAGGCTTTTGACATGGTAGAGTGAAAATACCTTTTTAAAATTTGTGAAGTTTATGGTTTTGGCAGTACTTTTATTAGATGGATTAAGTTATAAACAACCCCTAGCGGCGGTGCAAACAAATGGTTTAATTTCAGAGTATTTTGCTCTGGGCAGAGGAACCCGACAAGGTTTCCACTTTCCCTATTATTGTTATGTCTTGCTTTGGAACCATTAGCTGCCTCAATAAGGAAATACAATGATTTTCCTGGGGTTGTAATGGGCGGAGAAGTACATAAGCTTATGCTTTATGCTGATGACATTTTATTATTTGTTTCTGATCCTAATAGATCTATACCCTGCCTCCTTAGAACAACTGATGCTTTTTCTAAATTTTCAGGCTATAGGGTGAATTGGTCTAAAACAGAAGCTCTCGCACTAACTGCATTTTGCCCTTCAGCAGCTTTTCATCCTGGTACATTTCAATGGCCTAAGTTAGCTATAAGATATTTAGGTATTTTATTTCCCCCTGAATTGAAAGATTAAGTGAGAGTTAACTTCGACCCCTTAATTAAAAACAAATCCTGTGATATGGAGAGGTGGGCTCCACTCCCCATTTCAATGGCTGGGAAAGTAAACATAATTAAAATGAGTTGTACACCCACATTTATTTATTTATTACAGTCTCTTCCAACACAAATACCACTTTCCTATTTTAAACAGTTTGATTGAATTTGTAAAAAAAAAAAAAATAGAATGTTAAGCGACTTTGATTACATCTAATAAGTTACAAAGGCCTGTAGAGAAAGGTGGTCTATAGGTCTGCCTAACGTATTGTATTATTATTATGCTTTTAGTCTTAGACACCTGGCTCACTGGTCACTTTCCCCAAAGTCAGCTCCCCTTGGTATAAGATTGAGCAGTCTGCCTTGCCTTCAATCTCAATATTAGAGCTTGTCCATTAAACTGGTTGGAAAGGTGAACAATCATCTCACTATTTCACATTTAAAGGTGATTTGGTTAAAGATTTAACGTCTGTGTAGCTTTGATCCTTAATTAAATGATAGTTCAGGCATAAGGTTTAATCCTAAATTGTGTATTAATAAAGTTTCTTTTTTTTGGAAGGAATGGGCAAAGAAGGACATAGGAAATCTGTATGAAAATGGTAGCTTGAAATTATTTGAACGTTTACTACAACAGCAGTATTATATACATAGATCCCTGTTTTTCCGATATTTACAGTTAAGACACTTACTCTGTAGAACTTCTATAACATAGCTTCCTGCATCAGCAGAAGCTTACTGTATGATACTTTTAAAATATTGAAAGGGTCATGATACTACTCCTGGTTGATTCAAAGTCTCGTTGATGGAACTTCACAGGCTCTTAAGAAAATATGGGAGAGAGATTTAAATTTGACATTCGATGATGAAGAATGGCGTGCAATTCTAAAGAATGTTAAAACATCTAGGGATGCTAAAATACGCCTTATACAGTTCAAGATTATACACCATTTTTACTGGACTCCTTTCAGACTTTAAGCTCGGGTTCAAAGACACAACTTGTTGATAGAAATGCAAGATCGAGAACAGTGATTTATTTAATGCTCTATGGTCTTGTACAAAAATTCAGGATTTCTGGAAAAGAGTTCATGAGCACATTTGCTTGGTTTTAGATTTTCAGATTTCACTATGTCCTAGACTGTTTATACTAGGTGGTTGGCAACAAAATAAAAGATAAAAATGTAAAACCAGTGTACTGATTGGCAGACAAATAATTCTTAGGAGCTGGATATCAGAAGATGCCCCTTCATTTCACGAATGGGCAGTAGAACTTGCTAGAGTGGTCGCATTCGAAAAAAAAAAAGGTCATATAAGCAAATGGACAAGCTAAATCTATACTATAAAAAATGGTAAAGTACTTAACCTGTTTGGAAATGGAACAGTAATAAATGTGTGAGAAATATATTGATTGTGACAGTGTAAATGTGATATGTTATTGACTGAACTCATCTATTATTATTATTATTCTTTTTTTTGTATTTTTTTTAAATTTTCTTTTCATTATATAAAGATGGAGGCTTTAACTGTATTCAAGGATAGCCAAGCTGGGACCTTAAAGTAGTCCTAATCCAACAATTTAAAAAAAATGTTGAAAATTTGAGACAAGTAAACCTAATCGATAACGTAGTTATGGATTAGGTTGGGTTAAGATTGTTATCAAGGTAAAATGTTGATTCTTTATAGAGTTGTATTCTGTATTCTATTCTGAAATCTGTCTGAGAATCAATAAAAAAATTGTTAATCACTAGAAATTATTAATTATGTTTAGAAATGTGTTGATTAAAACTTCTTTCTATTAAACACAATTTGGGAGTAAATATATAAAAGGGGGTTACTAATTCTGACTTTAACTGTAAATATGAGTGAAATGGAACTATAGTGGGCTCCAAAGGTCGAAGGTCACTGATGGAAATGCGGTAAGATTCCTGAAACAAGCAATATTGCTTTCTGCAGCAAACGTGACAGAAACATTTAACGATCAATGATTCATTTAAATCCAGGCCACTGCACTCCTGAAGAAATGGTAAGGGTTATAAACTAAGTAATACATTAAACCACATTGACATTATTAAAAGTACATATGCTACTAATGACCAATTCACATGGGCGTCAGAGCTTCCCATTTACTATGAATAGGTGACGTCAAGAGCTGCCAAACGGAATTTTTGATTTGTGGAATTTTGCAGAAGTTGGGAATTTCTAAACTTTTCAAGCACCAACGGAAGTGTCAGCCATTTAAATCAATTCATGCAAAAACTCCACTCAGACAATTGCGGTCTAATTTTATCAGCTGACACTGCTATGACAATTGAGTCAGGGCCAAGCTTCAGACATGTCCTTCATCAAGCATTGAGGCTGAAGCCCCATGTGTATCAGGCGTAAGAGTGACTTGGCTTTTTTAAAACCATTTGCTAGTTTTTTTTTTTTCTAGATCTGAGGTGAACTATCTGCTGATGCTTTCAGTGGTATGGCAATAAATGTCATGTAAAATGGTGTTCAAATTCACATTGGTAGCATTTAACACTAAAAAAGCCCAATATCAGTACCTGAGGAGATGACTGTCAGTGTCGTTTATGCTGTTGTTTTGCTGCAACTTCACCTAAATAAAAAGCATTTCTGAAATTGAAATTTCACCCGGCAACGACTACGAATGGTTTGGACAAAATCCCCACATCACATTGAAATAAAATTCATTTGAACAGAAAGCATACATGCAAGTGTCTGCTTCAATATTGCAAAACACCTGTGTGTCAAAGTATTGGCCTTCATAAAACATTCAAGTAATTGTCATTCAGTGTAATACACAGTTGAAGGTAGTATTATTAGCCCCCCGGTTTTTTTTTCCCAAATTTATGTTTAACACACTGCAAAAAATGCTTTTCTTACTTAGATTTTTTTTATCTTGTTTCTAGTTAAATTTTTTAAAAAATTCTTAAATCAATTAGCACTTTCTAGACAAGCAAAACATATTGTCTTGTTTTAAGAAATATTATGCCAAAATTAAGTGAGTTTTTCCTTAAAACAAGCAAAATAATCTGCCAATGGGGTAAGCAAAATAATCATATGTCGAAAGGAAAAAAAAATATTTTGCTTACCCCATTGCCAGATTATTTTGCTTGTTTTAAGGAGAAACTCACCTAATTCTGGCATATTATTTCTTAAAATGACAAGACAATATGTTTTGCTTGTCTAGAAAATGCTTCTTGGTTTAAGAATTTTCAGATATTTGGACTAGAAACAGAACAAAAAAATCTAAGAAAGAAAAGCTTTTTTGCAGTGCAGAGATTTTTTCAACACATTTCTAAACAATAGTTTTAATAACTCGTTTCTAATAACTAATTCATCTGATCTTTTCCATAATATTTGACGATGTTTTCGAGACACTTCTTTGCAGCTTAAAGAGACATTTAAAGGCATAACTAGGTTAAGTACAGTTATTGTATAACGATGGTTTGTTCTGTAGACTAGCAAAAAAAATATAGCTTAAAGTGCTAATAATTTTGACCTTAAATTGTTATTTTTTTTTTATTAAAAGCTGCTTTTATTCTAGTCGAAATAAAACAAATAAGACTTTCTCCAAATAAAAAAAAAAAAATATCGGACATACTGAAAATTTTCTTGCTCTGTTAAACATCATTTGGGAAACATTTAAAAAAGAAAAAAAATCAAAGGGGGGCTAATAATTCTGATTTCAACTATGTTTATGTAAAAATGAACACATATTATGACCTGTGCTAAATTATAAAGAGGAAAATACTACATTTTGTTATATTTAAAATGCTTAAAGCATATTTCTGATGGATGGGTAAAAACAGGACATTTAAAATTTGAAATGACAACTGCGTCCCACTGGGATCCTGACATTGGCCTATAGTCAATAAATAATTTTAATCTTCTAAATATGCCCGACTATCATGTACATCCTGCATGGCACAAATCATTATTCTTTGTTTAAAAAAGAAGATATATAAAAGACAACAAACAAATTAGGTAATTAATTAATAACAGAAAATTAATTACTCAAATTGTTAGCAAAAAATCATAATGACACATTCTATACAGGAAGAAAACCAAACAACTATTAAAATTTTATTGTTTTGAATTTCAAAACTCCCTTTTGTATTTGAACCATTACCAATTTGTAATCATTACAAAGAAAACTTGAGAGAAAACAATATGAATATCTAAGTTTGTCACATTTGGTTAATTAGCTAGCAAATGGTTACAAATGATCAGCAAGTAACAGTAACACACTGCTGACTTTCTTGTAACAAACTCCAATAATCTTTATGTTACTTTATAAGCAGTGTTGGAAACATTATCATATAATCCTACAGCATGAGTTGATCCAAAAGGTGACTTGATCTTTAGTTGAAACAAAAATACACATCAGATCTCTCGTGAGTTCTGTGATTTAGACCCTACTGCGTGTTAGTGATCATAGGTTTTTCTCTTTTACAATTATTTTTTTTATTTCAGAAAAGACAAGGATGTGCACATACATTTGCAGTTCTCCATAAATAAGAATAAACAGAAAAGCCAAAAAACAAACATTATATAAAATGGGTTTTTGAAGCTCGCTCCCTCAAAGAATCACACAACATTCCCACCATCATCGATCCATAAAAGGTGCCCTATTATAAAACATACAATTCATATCAGCATCTAAACTACCCGATTTTGTATGTCCTGTAACAAAGTCATTTCAGATACTCAAACACAAAGATGACTGCTCCAAAACAATTCAGTCCTTAAAGCAGAAAACAAAACCAAAGTTATATGTACACAATCGGCCATTTTAATATGATCACTATTATTCAGCAAAATCTATTGTTCATATGTAATAAGCAGTATTGCTCAGATTGCGGAAAGCAAAAGCAGCAAGTGACAAATAAACCCTTTAATATCTATAACAGTCATTAAAATTTCTAAAATTAAAGCAAACAATAAAATCAAATGATAGTAAAAAAATAAAAGAAACAAAATATCACATAAAAGCAATCCCTTTACTTACACCAGAGAAGATATGGATATTCAAAGCACAAAACAACAGGAAAAGGCACAGATCCTGTGTCAGTGCTGTTTGCATGACTATATATTGCATCTATACTGTACAGACTCTCTGTGTAAACAGAGAATAAGCTGGAACTTGAGCAAAGCACAGCGGTCAGTTTAATACAGAGCGACCAGAGTATCAAAAACCCTTGCGAAAAGAGGCTTCATCGGCAGAAAACCGACACACAAAAAGAAAGGCTTCCCTATAGAACTGCATTCGAAGAGTTTTTATGTAAAAACCTCTAAATGCCATCCGAAAAATGCATTTTTCTCAGCCTCCTGTGTGTTGTTTAGGAAATTCACTTTTATGGAAAATAACAGGTTAATTTCTTTCCATTTAAAGCGAAAAAACAAACAGAAGTCTGAGAAAATTGTGATTTTTTTTTCTGAGAAGGAAACTTCAGACGGCACTTAGAGGCTTTTACTTATAAACTGTTTACATATAGAAATAACATCTATGAAAATACTTACTTTTTTCTTACATTTTCACATTCGTTCTGAGTTAAAGATTTCATATTTAAGCAATCACACATACTTATTTTCCAAATACTTCCCATCATCATCATTATCAGCTCAGTTGAAAACAAAAAAAAAACCAGATCTGAAATATGTGAATTGGTGGTTACAAATACAGATAATTAAGTAGCAACAGAATTATCTAATCCTTTTTTTATTTTTCAAGACACAACAAGCTCCGTGCCCTTGGGTAAATGCATGTGCTCGGCCTCCTTGCAATCTCACAGACCGAACAGAAGAGGGCGATAAAGCACACAGGCCACAGCGCAGCCGGCCGCTCTAGTAGTAGAGAGGAGCGGATCGGTCGTCCATGAGGCTCGGCCTGAGGTAGAGCTCCAGGGCACGGTCACTAGATGGGAGAGGAGGTGGAAGAACAAACACGGTCAGTACGCCCTAAATGCAGCCCGTGCTGGTGACCCACTGAAAATAAGCAACTTACAACTCTACTGCACTCTGAGTTGGGAAGTCATACTGTGGTTCAATTTGACATGTACTTATGAACAGGAGTCTATGAAGGGTGTTTGAAGCAAAGGCATGCAAATGGAAAACAAGACACTGTTACTTCTGTCAGCATTGAAAGAGGCATGCAAGAGTTAGATTCGGGTGGTTACCTCCAGCGCCAACACCATTTCCTGGCAACCTATGACCTCTCGGGTTGGTACGTACTACAGCTCTCACACACACACATTAGGGCTGGGCAATATGACAAAAATCCCATATCACAATAGAAGTCATCTGTTATACTGATCCTGAGATATATATATATATATACACGTTGACGTTCCACCACAAAATGACGACAGAGACTGCATAAGTCCTTAGGGGAGGAAAAACAATGTTTTGTCAGTGTAAATTTCAAACTACAGCTGATCAAATCATTATAAATAAGGTAAGTGACATTCTAAGTCAATCTCTTTCTTTTGTATTCTGTAGTGCTGTATTTATACCATAGTAATCTGGTAGTGTTTGGTTTGCTTTGGCTTTTTTGGGGTTAATTATTGTAAAATCCCGTTATCAACAGAGATTTACCAGGAAATCTCTGTAGACTGTTGGCAATTCATGCTGTTCAGCCTTAAAATCTTAAAATGTGAGCACAATCACCTGTTTTGTCATAATTTTAGACAGACATTATGCTACAGAATCATTCAAACACTAGTTCTAAAGCAATGGTCTCAAACTCAGTTCCTGGAGGGCCACAGCTCTGCATATTTTAGCTCCAATCACCTCCAACTCACACCTGCTTAATAGTCTATCATAGTCTTGAACAGCTTGATTAGTTGGATCAGCTGTGTTTGATTAGGGTTGGAGCAAAACTGTGCAGAGCTCTGGCTCTCCAGAAATCGAGTTTGAGACCTATGTTCTAAAGTGATGTTTGTGAATTAGCAATGATTTCTGCTGTTCTGACGGTCAGCTGCAGTTGGCGGAAAAAAGTAGTGCCTCGTACAAAATGATTTTCGAGACTCTCCATGATTTATTTTTTACATACATAATTATGCCTTCAAACTGTTGTATAAACGCAATATCACTCTGGTAGCAGTGCGATATGGCTATATATCGGCACCGCAGGGACACTAAGGCACTCAGTCTGTGGCCTCGAGCCAATGTACGTCTCCCAGTATTGTCAACATAGAGCCATACCACACTGCTATGAGTGTGATATTGCTCTTATATACAATCAATATTGTACCATTTACGATACATACATACGGTAAAGTACTATTTCTATATACGCAATAAATAAAAAAATTAGATTTATTGTAAAGGAAAGCTTTTTCTTTATAAAGCTTTTTCTTTATAGTATTAAGTATATACTTAGAAATGTATAATAAAAAATATAACATCTTTGCATATAAAATATAACTAATCTTTAATGTCCAACATTTAAAAAAAAATAAAAAAATAAAAAAATAAATATATATATATATATATATATATATATATATATATATATATATATATTATAAACAAATATCCTTGTTATGGTGTGTAATAGACCACTCATAAATTATGAAAAACTATTAACATAAACAAAGTATTTTGTGACACCACATATGCATAATATAAAACCATAGACTTTTTATTTTGTCCATAAATAATCAGCATATTGCACAGCCCTAACACACACCCACACACACAAACAAAAAGTCAAGAACCAACCGGAGAGGCAGGTGGCGGCATGAGACGAAACTGTCGCCCAGTTTAAGCCGAGAAGCGAATGAGAATCAGAAACCAAAAACAGAAAAGAAAATAATAATAAATAATAAAAAAAGCCATGACAAGTTTTGGCTGAGCAGCGATGGAGGCAGGTGACTTACGGAGGTCCTGCAACACTCAGAACCGGGACAATTCAGGACCCAAACTGGAAGGTAAAGAGAGTCCAGGGGTTTGTACCTGAGGCCGAGGCTATGCATGGCTACATTTCCACCGCATTCACATGACTTGTTAGTGTTGCGTACGATGGCCGTACTGTAGGTTACTGGCGCTTTTGGCGATTTCATGGATGACGTCACAGTTCGTAGATGAGCAAATAACGCACTTCTAGAGAATGACATGGATTTAAAATATAGTGCAAACAAAATGAAAGGTCTGCCCATAGCAGGTTGCTTTGGAGGTCCGATTAGTAAAAAGAGATGTGTATGGAGAACGATGAACTCTTGAAGAGCACATTTAAATATCAAATCCCTTCACAGTTATTTAACTAAAAAAGCATGCTTAGAAAACTACACATCTTATATAAATCAGAGATTAAGAACTAAAATACAATAGAAGAAACCAAGGCGAGCAGGCAAGCAGCGCCACAGAAACAGACAGATCACAGATTCATACAGACACAACGTCATGATGCACAAACACAAACGGTATATGCTAGGACTGTGTGCTCTTCAGGTTCGTGAAATGTTGTTTAATAGTTGTAACTTAATTTAATTGTGGATAAATTTGTCTTGCTGGTACAGTAAGTGGGTGCAAGTGAGAAAGTCAAAGAACTGGATGATTACTTTATTTAACAAATAGCCTGACATCGTTTAACTTGTTTTGATTTGTTAAAAGAACACTCCACATCTTTGGAGGGAAATAGGCTCATATTTTTAATAGGCAGAGTTTAACAATTGAGTTTTTCCACTTTTGAATCCATTCACATGATTTTTCCATGTCTAGCAGGAGCATGTTTAGCTTAGATTAGCATTAACCATTTGAATCAGACTATTCAATAATTTCCAATTTAAAGCTGGACTTTTCTATAGGTATATTGTGTATGAACGGCCATGGGTCATATCAATCTAGAAAATGCTATTTTCTAGGTTGATATGACCAGGAACTATACTTTCATTTCAGTGTAATAATCAAGAAACTTTGCTGCTGTACCATGGCTGCAGCAGGTGCAATGATATTACACAGAGCCTAAAAATCTTGTTCTGTCAATATAACCAACATGAACACTTAGTCTTGCTTAGAGTAACTACAGAACAGTCAAGTTTTAAATAAAAAAAATTGAAACTTTTTTTTTTTTGAGCGAGATGCTAATGGTCCAATCCAATTCAATGATCTATGCTAAGCTAGGCTAAGTTAAAAATGCTCCTGTCAAACCTAAATATTTGCTGAATAAATTTAATAAAGGCAAAACTCACCTGTTTAACTCTAGGAGTGTTGTAAAATGGGCCTATTTTTGGAGTGAGATGTGTACTTTTAAATAAATATAATGTATACAATTAAAAATAATAAATAAATAGAAATAATCTAGAAAATAAACTCATAAAATATTAATAAAAAAAAAAAAAATCACAATAATGGTCTTTTCTGCCAAGTTGGCTGTACTAGGTGTGCAGCTCCCAATGAAGTGCAAATTGAAAGATGACAAATTAAAAATCATCAAAAGCTCATTTGAACAAATGTTTTATTAATATATAGATATTTATTTATTCTTTTATTCGTAAAAAGTCACCATACATTCAAGGTCAATGTTCACTATGTTCCTCCTCAGCATGCATAATGTGATTGTTACACCGATTTCTTGTGCATTTTTCCTAGTTTGTCTATTTCCCAAGGAAAAAACAAAAAAAGAAAAAGAAAAGAAGAAACAAAAAGAACATCAACACAGCAAGGACCACACCACAGCTCCAGAGGATCTGTCAGTCATCATCCTAAAACTGCATGGAAACATACTACAATGGGAATGTTTTAGAGACATGGGCTCATGGCGCTTCGATATGGGCTCAGAATAGACTAAAATTAATATAATCGCCAAATGTGATGCATAAACGCGAAACCTAATCAGTATTCACAAAATAAAACAAACATCATTATAAACTCTCACTATACTGAGGGCACGTTCTTATTAATAAAATGAATGGTCACACTTCATTTTAAGGTACAAATCTTGCTATTAACAAAGCATTAACTAAGACTTTTAGCTCAAATACTAATGTATGGCTGCACAATATATCGTTTTACCATCAATAATACAATATGTGCATTCACAAGTCACATCGCAGCATATGAAATATGGAGTTGGGATTATTATTGTTGATCAGCAATGAAGAATGCAGTGTTTACATTTTATATTTTCTTGTGATATATATATCGCTGATATTGTGATTATCATTATCGGGGCAAAATATCATGATAATATCGTATCATATTACTGTACCTGAATATCAGACTACTTATTTTGATTCACTCCTCTACAAGCTTATTCCAATCAAAGGTAATGATTTGATTCCAAATAGAGCTATTCAAGTCAAGCTGAAATTGTATTCATATCGCAATACAAATCGCAGCAAAATTTAATATCACAATGTCAGATTTTCCAGTATTGTGCAGCCCTATACTAATGTGTTGTTTCTTAATAGTAAAGTAGTAGTTGGGTTTAGATATTGAGTAGATACTTGATAAGTACTACTTTATAAGTACTAATAAAGCATACAATATCCTAATAATCAGCAGAAAACAAGCCAGTAATTAATAGTGGGAATTGGTACTTAAACTAAAGTGTTACCAAATAATAAAACACATATGTTGCAGACTATCATGTTTAAGGACCATTCACACAAGAACACTAGCAATATTTGGTCCACATCAGCAAATGATAGGAATTTGTTAATCTAAGTGCGTGTGCTGTGTTTTAAAGTAATTAAAGTAGATGTGCATGCTGCTGCTGCACGCTTTGTAAATGGAGACAAATAGAAAAATAAGCTTAGTTATTTATTCATTTTTTAGGTAGATTATATTTTTCCAAGTCATGAGGAAAATTCAAGTTATATCAGTGTCAGATTGTGCTGTTCTTGCTTATTAGCAAGGCTCCAATCAGTAGTTGGCATCAATGTGCTGCTTTTTAAACACATCTAAGAGCGAATCAAGTTGGCTTATTGGAATAAGATTACGTTTAGGTTTTTTTTCAAGTGGAAAGACAAAACATTGATACTAATGAATAGTTTGAGATAATTGTATGTATTATAAGCTACAGAGTGCATATTTTAAGTCTGAAATCATTAGCCTAAAATGCATAACGGCTAATGCTGTCTCTATGGTAGTATGCAGGGTAGGAGATGCTGCAGGCAAAAGAAGTACGATTTAAAATTTTAAATGATATATACTATTCTAATAGATTTTTACGCTTAAAATTAAATTTTGAAAATTCACCATACCATTAATGCAAACACTTAATTGAAGACACGGAATGCATATATTTTTTACTTTCAGCTCCATTTAATTGTTTTGAAAAATAGTGCAAGATAATAAAGAATGTGGAATGCTAAAGGTTTGACTTTCACACTACAAGATGTACTATATAGAATTACTAAAGATTGTTCTGTTTTTGCATGATTTGATAAATATCATCATTGCATTAGTCAAATATTCATAAATGCAGATATTCCACAACCCCTCCACAACACAGTATATTTATAAAAGAACTAAAAATCTTTTCGGAAAAACAAAAATTGGCTTAAAATGTTTCATTTATTTGTATCATTTAACTTGTCATAGCCAATATCTGTTTTAAAGTGATTTCTTTTTTTATATATTTTTTTCTCTCTTAATTTTATTTTGGCAAATTTTTGTAATTTACACTTTGTATTTTTGTATGTTATTTTGTGTCAAGCCTTCCATGTGTGATACATCATTTGTAAAGTAGGATTTTGTATTTCCAATAAAACATAAAATTAAAAAATGTGACAAAGCTATTATGAGACTAACTTTTAGTATGAGACTAAAAGCTGCTATGTGACTGGCTGACACATGCTTCAAGTGACTAAGTTAGCATTACAGGTTGTCCAGTGATCGGTAATACAGATATTTTCATCTCCCCCATAGTTAGAAAATCTCTGACTTAACATGGCCTACTTCCTCTTAAACAGGAAGCAAGGGGTGAACTAGATAGTAATTCAAATTCACATTCCAAATAGAATATAAAAATTAAAGTCATGCTGAAATGACATTTCTGGCATAATGATTTAATCTCTATCAATTTACATCATCATTTATTTTGAGGGTACAACAAATTGTTGCTCTATATATTTGATTGAATTAGGACTGTCAGTGTTTTTGAATCAAAGCTGAAAGTGACTCCAACTATGTAGTGTTTCACTATATTGTATCTATAACTGTGCTGTTGTCTCAAATTAAGAATACTATTTAAAACTATATCATTTTCATTAGTGTTACAGATTCTTCTGTGTACAAGCAGTCAAGCTCATTTTTTTTTACTCTGACTGTTTTCTGTTGCTATTTCACATCAGATTAAGTCCTAACTCCACTTCTAAATGACAAGTACATAAATCTTCCTTGAGTTAAAAGAACAACAATAAACTGATTAAGCACAATGTGAATATCTTTAAGTTTGATCTATTTTGACACTGTTGGCAAATGAGTGTCACATTTTGTGAATAAGCTCACACATTTGTGAATCACACTGTCAAAATGTTGATTTTAATACTATTCTGATCCCATACTTTAAGGTGTCTGAGGCAGGAAAATGGGATTTTTTGGAGGGGCGAGTGGGGAAAGGTTTCTGCTCAGAGCACTTTTCTTTCATGCATGTAGGGTGATGGATGTGTGCTGGTCATGTGAACAGCACTCTCCCACCAGAGTGTTTGAAGCTCATGCGACCTTCACTCTACTTCGCTAGGTCGGCTCTCATTTGGCACTTGATTAATGAGTGAAAATAGTGATTTTCCTTCCAATCATTACAATTGCGTCGGCAAATCTGAGGAAAATCTAAGCTGCTGCTGCTGTTTGTTAGCGGCACAAAGCGACACAGCCTCTGGACCAGAGGAGCACCAGGTAATACATGAGGGATTCACAAAACGGAAAGGCTTACACAGAGAGAGAGAGTACACTCTGCACAACTAACCACAGAAAAGAATTAAAAAAAAAACAGAACATTCCTCATTTTGGCATGAGGCTCCCATCACATCTGCTTAGAAAAAAACACACACTCAGCAAGAGCTTCAGAATGAGGAGATGCTGCTCCAAAAGACCAAATTTGCTTTTTCTTTTGGCACTTTTACATGAGGATGTCATCTTTTTTTAAAAAAAACAACCACATAGCAAAACTTGTGCTCATGCATGAAAGACGGGAAGTGGTAAGCAGTCTCTTTGGAGTCCACAGCGATGTCATAGCGGTGTCACTACAGGCGAATCAGAGTCCGTAAAGCAGCGAGGCGAGCAGTTGGACTGCGTTCGGGTCGTTCTTCTCAGAGTTCCCCCCCGACCCACCACACGCGACCGCCACTATCACCCCAGCAAGACGCAGGGAGGAAGAGAGGACAGAAAGGAGGGATGAGACTGGCCCCTTCCATTGGAGGAGGAGTGTGTGGAGGCAGAGCTTAAGAGGGGAAGGGGCTAAGGGAAGAAGGGGCGTTGCCCCTGTGCTATCCGGATCTGTGTCTGATAGTCTGTCTGTGTTCACACTGTCGAAATCAATTTGCCATCGGAACTGTGGAACAAAGAGAGAAGGAAGCTTGCCAGGTCGGACACATTCAGAGAGAAATGAAGAAAAGACAAGACAGCCACAAATGGGTGGGGGTGAAGGCGTGAAGGGGCGAGGCTTACACGTCAACCTGTCAAACTGCAAATGACTGACAACATATTGACTAGGGATTCATATTGTCTAAAAGGTTAGGTCCACTTTAATCTTAAACTTACTTTGTCTTCCTGAAATATATATCTAAATTAAGCTTTGCAATATTTTGACTTATTTTTTCTTGTTAACAGAAAAGTGGTCACAATGTCATTTAGACAATGTCAATGCCATTTAAAAATATAGCTATAAGACCATGAAACATTATACATTAAAGGGATAGTTCACTCAAAAATTATGAAATTTGCAATGGCATATTGAGAGTCATAAAACATTCAGGTTCATGATGATACACTGAGGATGTTTTGAAGCAAAACGATAGGTCAGTGCAAGAAAGCTAACTCTTTTAACAGCATTATTACTGTTTGCTTAATACACAGACACAGGGAAATAATCCAGAGTGACATCCAGTTTGTAACTAAATCATCTTTTTTAACCAGTTTGTTAAATCAAATTAAACTGGCTGAAACTTTTTGTGGCACAAATTTACTCAGAACTCACTTTAGGATGCAAGAAAGACTCAAAACTTGCCAACATGCCAGCGTGTATGTATAATGATGCTGTTTTTTTTTCCAATTCATTCAGGATGAGCTGGTAATAAGAGCATGTATGAACTTATTACTTGAATTAAAAGGCTATTTATTCACTTCACATGTTTTAGACAAGTAAAATATGCATGATTCATACCACTATTGGGTGTAATTTTAGTACTGTGTGATTATCATTGTATGATTATGTAAAAACCTGTTATTTTAAACCAAAAACACACTGGCAGAAAAGAATGATCCTCTTTTCCTGAGATTGTGGATTAATAATATTAAAATAATGTTCAATTTCTTGCACAGACCAAAGGGTTTGCATTAAACTGAAGGCAAATGTCACCTACTGAACATCTTGAGTGGCCTAGGTTTTAAAGAAACTCTCAGATTAGTACATATAACTACTGTATAACTAGCTTTAAAACCTAGTCCTTTGTTTTTATATTTTAAAACAACGTAATATTTAGTCAACCTTAAGTATATAAACTGCTTTATTTGCAATGAATTAACATTAAATGAAGCTCAATTTTACGTTCAAACCTACACACTGCACTTTTTTTTTTAACTGAGGGATGATATAAAACTGTATCCCGTTGCCAGTACAGTTTTAAACCTGAATCATTTCTTGTTTGGCTTCATCTAGAGTCTCCTATAGACGATGGGCCGAGGGCACAGAGACTATGAACAGCTCTGATCCTGACATTAATGGATCACACACACATATATACAGAGATGATACAGTGAGGTCAACAAGGATGCATCCCACAGTCCAACAGCTCATTCACTCCACTCACGAGAACACACAGACACACAACCTTCTCTTGTCAATCCATTTACAATTCTCTGATAAAACAGGCTTGGTCCCCCAACAAATATCAGCACTACATTGCACATTTAGCATAAGCAAGCAAGAGCTAAGAAAGGGAAATAAACACATATATTTACTACTATTGACTATAGAGGTATAATTAGCAGTACAGATTAAGTTTTTTGGGATAAATTCATAAGACTGATTCATTGTCATTTCTGTTCATTAAGAGCCGATCTTACCTTGTGGCAAACTGACTGTCATAATCCTCTAGCGCTGGCTGGAATTCGTAAAAACAACATTTCAGAGCGGTTTAGCAGCTTATTTCCAGCTTGGAAGAAACATAAGCAAGGCTGCATCAACACAGTGTATTAAAAGGACAGCTCAGACACCAAAAAAATGAAGTCTTTCATCATTTACTCACTTATATTTTGCTCCAAATGGAGGGATTTACTTTTCATGTTTCAATTCTATTTATTTACAGTGATAGCATAATGCTATCAGGAGCTGTGCAGCTTCAAAATAAAGCAAAGTGCCCCGTTAAAACCTTCTGAAGTGATAAAATAGCTCTTCGTGTCGTTTTTCTCCATTTTTACTGTGGTTCTAAAATGTGAATGAAATGAATTGATAATCACATCGCAGAATGTGGAAAACGTGCCTGTGATGGCATGAAGTGTCCACTGAGAGGCGCTAAAAGTGCGTTCAGTTTTATTCAGAACTGTTGAACATGTTTCTTTTTACAGTTAGTTGTATGTATTAGCATTACGTGTGTAATACACGTGTATTACTGTACTGTATGTTGTACGTATTATTTAAAGATAAAATAAAATAATAAGTGTTTGGTGAGTACTAGTAATGACCTGCAGGTTTACAAACCAGGCAAATGAAAATGAATTATAAAAAATAGTGGGTATTTAAACTAATACATCTAAATATATTCATGTTTATGAAGATTAATAAGCAGACATGATTAAAAAAATGAAACAAACTAATTAATAAAACAATGCATATAATTAACAATTATATACATGATAAATGTTAAAATTAAGCAAAACAAACAAATAAATATAAAGTAGCTGTAAATGAAAGATAAAGACAAATAAAATAAATAAATAAAAATACAGCATATATAAAACAACATGCAAAAATATAACTTCACAGAAACAAAATATTTTTCAAACAACATTGTTTATATAATATTATGTTGATATTAATTTATTCATGATTTTTATTCATAAAATCTAATTATTTTGATATATATATATATATATATATATATATATATATATATATATATA
>CAIGQZ010032580.1:11365131-11375460 GCA_903798205.1 Danio tinwini
TTATGTATCCCAATCTAGCGCTAACATAAGCAAATAGGCAGTTTTAGCTTAATTCCACAAATTCATGAACAGTTTCAAAGATATTTTCATTCACTCATGAAAATGTCAAATGCATTAAAGCATTTTGATTATTAATCCATGCCCTTGTAATCCTAACTTTTCTAAAAACAAGTTCAAGCTGTTTTTTAACTCCACAACACAAGTATGTATGTTGAAATATTAATATATTCAAGTGTGTCAAACCAAAATGTGACAATAATACACACACATGAATAAGATTTGACAGGCTCTGAATAAGCTCCACAAATTATATGAATCATTTCCATGCTGTTTTTTTGTTTAGGATACACAACAGCATTTGCCCCTGCTTTCGCTGCACAGCAAAGTAAAGCTCTGATATTCCTCATAACAGCTTTTATGCCCAGTAGAAGCATTATTTCAAACATTATTGGTGTGAGTGAATTATGACAGAACTTTCCATTGTTCCGTTAAATAAGAAAATCATGCGTTTTCAGAAAGAGCCGCACCAGCAGATTGAGTCAGTAAGCTGCTACAGAACAGATTAAAGAAGAGCTGACATATAGATTACGCTTTGAGCAGAGTTAAAAAAGAATTACAGAATAAAAGTCCTAAGAAAGGAGACATCAATGAGAGGTACCAGTCTAATGCTAGTTTTGTGTGTGCGTGTATACCTGTGCAAAGCCTGCCATGCTGTAGGGACGCTGTCGGCTCTGTGTAAGGCTCTGTGCCAACAGTCGGGCAGTCAGACCATAGTCAGGCATGGGCAAGGACATGTCCTCCCGCTCCAGCAGGTTTCCTGTGCTGCTGCTCTTCCCATGGTGAAGACTACAGGACGAAGGTCAGTCAGTCAGTCATTTTTACACCCTGCCATTAATATGTGCTTGACATCCACTCAATTGCTTTTACACATCTTTTCTAATGCATCCAATCCGATTTATTACCGTATTTATCATTTATGGGGATAATGATAAACATGCACAAAATTGATATCATGAACACTTCACTGAAAATCCACACTGTATTTGCAGCAGTGTTCATAACAGTGCCAACTGCTTAACTGACCCGTGTAATAATTCAAATATTAGCCATTTTGCTTTTTAAAGCGGTCCTATTATGCAAAAAAAAAATACTTTTTTCATGTTTAAGCACAGTCATGTGGCAACAGTGTGTAAATACAGACAGCCTCTTGTGGTAAACATTCATTATTTCTATTTTTTGTAATCACCCTTCACAAAACAGTCTGCAGAAATGCTTTGATTGACATTCTCCTTTTGTACATGTTATCAGAGGGGGAAAGTCCTGCCCATTATTGCAATCTGTCCCTCATTAGCATAAACAGCCCTGAAAAAGAAGCAGCTGTCCACCATATAGGTCTGGGCTGGTTAGGTTTCTGATGGTATGATAACCTTGGATAAAAGTATCACGGTTTCATGGTATCACGGTATTGTGATTATGTTGCTCTAAAATATATATTTTAAATGTCTTTTTAAATGTTAAAAAAACAACACTTTTTTTCCCTTTGAACACAATATATTTTATTTTAGAAAACATTTATAATATTTTGGATCAGTAAACATGTCAGGGTAAATAATTTAAATAAATCATTGACCTCTGCTGTCTATACTAGTTTCAAAAACACAAACCTTAGATATACCTTAGAAAGGGTATAACAGACCATTTTTGAGGTTTTAAAACCTTGCCTTTACCAAACCGTGCTAATCCCATGCCTAGTCCACCATTAGACTTTTCATGCCGTTTTTGTTGAAAATATTGTCAGCCACTAACAGGATTATAAATGTGGAGTTTTAGGCTTCACAAATGAAAACCGTAGTCTCCATAGACTTTTTTGAGCCACTTCTATTGACATTTTCAGTTTTTTCCACAGAGATAACATTACGTTAGTCCTGTTTGAAGTCTGCTGCTGTGTTGATGCATGTATTTGTAGCTCCACCCTCTTTAAAAAAGTGGACGGGGAGCTCAATCTCATCTGAGTTTAAAGTGACAGTCACCTAAATTTAAATCAAATTCTAAGAGGCAGTTTCACAGAGTTAGAAAATAGTGTTTGTGGAGAATTTAGAGCTCAAACTTGAGCATACAGACAAAAATGGGAGTTTACTGTTAAAAATTAGCTCATGATTTTGTTCATGTCTTTTAACAACGTGATCTTGCTGTTACAAAATAAAAGCTTACTTTTATAAGCATTGTAATGTGAATGCAGTATAAGCCTAATCAAGTGGTTTATGTGGAAAAACTTGTTTTGGTTATATTTAAATTATTTAATGGAAGTAAAGAATATAAAAGCTGAAAGATGAGGAAGTCTAGTAGCCATTTTAAGTTATCTGTACTTAAACATTTAAGTTTATTTAATACAATTAAGTTAATTTAAGTTAATTTAAATCGACAACTCGATTAATCGAGCTGACCAAATGTAGACCACATTTGGTCAGCTCGATTAATCGAGTTGTCGATTTCCCATTACTCAAACGAACTGAGGGCATCATTTTCCTCAAATCATTTGAGTAGTCGCAGCTTATTAGGGTTTTCAGTCTACACACTCTAGGGACATGAGACATTATTTTACATCTTTTAAAAAGGGGCATAATATTCCCCCTTTAAAGCTGTCACTCTGCATGCTAAAATACTGATTAAACATTATGTGCCAATACAATATATACATTATGACTGTGCAACAAGGCTCCAATAATGAACTTTAGTTCATTTAACTAAACTCATATTGACAACTATGAAAGTTGTAGTCTAATCTTAGATGAAATAATATTAATATAAGTTAAAATTGCAGTCATAATCTGATTAAAAGTCAAAACCATTGTATTAAATGACTAATATACTTTAATAAAAGTTTTTTGTTATTATACAAGTAGCCTTTTTTGCAGAATAAGTTAATATTGTGATAATATTGTATATTGTAATAAAAGCTTCAGCAATTAATCAGAACAAAAAATTGAAATAGCGTCATAAGCCTAATATTTATTAATGAAAAAAAATGCAAATTACCACTTGTGCACACTATTCTGTATACAAAAGTTTGCGTGATATGAGGTTACCATTACTTTATTTTAACTTTGAATGCTAATTTCTCACTTTGAGTTTCTTACAAAAATAAAAAAAAAAACATTTTAAACAATGTTGAAAACTGGTAGACCTTTGTTCTTACTACTGATGTCAATGGTTACTGGTTACCAGCCTTCTTCGAAATATCTTCTTTTGTGTTCAGAAAAAAGAAACAAGGTTTGGAACCACTTGAGGGAGAACAAATGGTGAATAGTATTCTGGTTTTTACAAATGTATTAAGCAGCATAACCGATTTCAGTTCTGATAATAATAATAAAACATAATAATAAACTTTTTTTATATTAGAATCATTTCAGATTAAAGACTGGAGCAATGATCAGCTTTGACATCAAAGGTCTAAATTGCATACAATAAAACAAAAATATGTTTAAATATTTAATAACATTTCACAATTATAGTGTTTTTAATTCATGTTGATTGAATACATGCAGCCATGGTGTACATAAGGAACTTCTATGAAAATGTTTTGAATTATTGCAAAGTTTTGAATAGTAGTGTTACACGTAAGGTTGCGTTAATGATTTTGTGATCATGGTAATCATTATTTATATTGTTTTTAGTAATTTTATGTTTCCTTTCTTTTTGAACTGTAGTAAAGGGTGTTAGTGATTCAAGGTGAAGAAACAGGAAGAAAGGGTGCCCTTACGAAAATCAACCAAGACTTTATTCCAAGAAAGTTTATTTTAGTAAAACTGAAGTAACTACAAACAAACCATGGTTTTGCTAAAGTAACCATAGTTTAACCATGGCATTTGTATTTAACCTGTGGTTATACAAATGGTAATCAATGCACAAAAAACATGGTTAATTTTTGCAAGGGTGTAAAACTCTTAAGCAGAAAAATGAGCCAAGCAATATTACAACCATTTTCCAGAGAAACAATTTCATTAATATTTAGATATTGTTGATTAAGAAATGTAATCAATGAGCAAAAACACAATATCTGTTGTCCTTCAAATCACCAAAGCAGAAGAAAGAGCCCAAACCTGCAGCCCACTGATCAGTCAAAGTGAATAGAACAGATTATTTTTTTTCAGTGTAACCTCATTACATATTCCTTAACAAAAATGAATTTGCAATAGTAATATAATTTCCAAATGTGCTTTTAGTAAACACCCATAGGACCAGTCCATCTTTGGCTCATTTATATGTGGTTTTTGTACTACATTACGATCACGATCCATTCATTAAAAACACATAAAGCCAAAAACTTTATAGATAAAGACAGAAACATAAATACACTTACTTGACTCTTAACTTCTCACCATCACTGTCAGGCAGCACTCGGGTGTAGGAAAAAGGAAACCAACCACGCCTGGAGGAAAAAAAAAAAAAGAGATATTATTTTTATAAATTCCACATTCATGAAAGCAGACTTTCATGCAGCAGTACAAAAAAAAAAAAAAAAAAAAAAGAACAACCTCTTTATTATCTCTGTAACATCCTCAATATAAATAGTTTATGGATTAAGTTATCCTCCTGAACAGGAGAGAAATTAAACAGAGTCTTGTTCAGCTAAAGTAATCAAGACTCTAGTAATCAAATTAAACATCACTAAATATTGCCGTGTAATGGGACTCACTATCTGCATATTAACCATAAGTCATTGTTTAATGCCAAATACTTAAATATATGCAAATATGTAATTAGGCAGAGAAGGTAGGAAAACATGTCTCGTGGGAGATACTGTACACCCGCTGTTAAGCTTTAGTTTTCTTTTGTTGTTTGTTTTTTTGGTGAGGTTCTTATTTCCATGGTAACAGTGACATTAGCGAATTCAAGTAGGCTGTTTCTCTGGGATTATGGGCAGTGTGATTCTTCACTTGGAACTGCATTTAAACATGTTATTCCTAATAATCCATCATGACACAAAGTGCAGAAGCACTCACAGAGAAACATTTATTGCTCAACAGTTGCACTTTCAAAACTCAGGAGACTTCATTTGGCTTGTTTACACCAAAAAAAAAAAAAAAACTAGTTTAGATTTTTTTTTATTTAATTTTATTAAATTACAATTGTTCGCTTTATACTTTAGACTTCATGCACAGTTCAAGATATTCTTGAAACTTTAGTTAAGACATAAACTTAAGACCTTAGTGCTATGTTTGACAATATTAGACACAGTGTTCAAGAACAGGTTCCAAAATAGTTTTTGACATTATTGGGAATGCACTGACATCATTCAAATCATACGTATCTGACAATTAGCAATCTGTTACAGTAAATGAAGACCTTCAACCTCAAGTTCAATATGGAGTTCTCCAAGGCTTAATACATTGACCACTTTTCTGGCTAGTTCTCACTGTTAAGGCTAATAATATAATTATGATGCTGCTATGACAACATCTTTATTGTAAAAAATGATAAATAAAGGTGACTGCATCTTTTCCTCCGGACATATACCTGAGATGAAAAGTACAAACTGCCAAGAAATCTTTGTGATGTCACAAAAGTTTCTGTCATATTGGTAAAATATTTTTTAATTGCAAAAATTGTAATAGTGTTTTCATTTAGGACTGTCAATAATGTACATATTGAGTGCTTACATCTTGTTTTTCTCATTCTCTCCATAGTGCCAGCCGTCCCGAGCCTCTGGCACCAGAAGGGTGATGATGTCGCCTTCGGTGAAGCTGAGGAGAGTGCTGTTGTCGCCTGCGGCGTGGGAGAAAATGGCCTGTACGCGAGAGCGTCCGTTCTTCTCCAGACCAGCCGCCATAGAACTTGACCTGGGCAAAGTTCGTGTCTCTCCTAGAAATGTAATATGGGTGCAATTTGTTAAAAATCACTGTATAAAAAGCCATTTGCACATAAAGATGGATGGCTAACAAAAAGATTTGTTTTCTTACCCACAGTGGTCTTGTTTTTAGCAGGCTGAGGCCTGCGGACAGGCAGGGTGTTGGAATAGACGTCGCTGACCTGTCTCTGAGGCTGGCTCTGTGTTTGAGATGGATTTTGTGGGGAAGGTGGTCTTCCCTGAGACACTCCGTCTGTCCAGTAATCATCTCCATGGACCCCCGTTGTCCCATTAACAAGAGACATGCCATCAGGACCCATTAGCCTCTGCAAGAACACGGATCTCCAAATAAGCATTTACAGATCCTAGCATGCAAACAATATTTGACAAATTTTAAATATTATTTTTGACATTTTTCTGTTTGGCTGAGGTGTTTATCAGACTTTTAATTTTGAGAGAGAAAATACATTTGTTTTGGCAGTGTTTTAAATGGCAGCAATTTAACAATAAGTTAGTGCATCATGAGGATGAGACATTCTTCCACAGCTTCAAGGTCCAGTTTCTATGCTTCGTGTCCACTGAATGAGGGATCATAGGCACTCTTATTGGTCTGTGGCTACACAGCCCCATAACACCACAGAGTGCAATGCACTGTGTTGTGACACGTTTCCTTCCATAACATCATTAACATTTTGTGTGATTAGTGCCACAGACCAGACCAGATGGGACAGCCATCGTTGCCCTTGTGAATAGATGAGCCTTGGACAGCCAACAACCTGTTATCAGTTGGGGGGGTTGTCCCTCTTTGGAGCACTGTTGATAAATTCTTACCACTGCTGACCAGGAGAAAACCACAATCCTTTGCTGTATTAGAGATACTCTTATGCAGCAGTTTTACCATAACTATTTAGCCTTTGTCAAAGTTGTTTAGATCTTTATTACAGATCCTTTCAATGGCCTCTAAGGGCTGAAACACCAAGCCAAATGCCAAACAATTAACACCGTCAAAAAACAACAATGTGTTGTTTCCCAGTGTCTGGTCTCGTCTGGACTAAAAAGCTGCATTAAGCCCACTTGATTATGAGAACATTTACTACAGAGCAAATAATCTTTGATGAACATTGAACATTCTGAGGTGTACAATTATTTTCAGCAAATTGCACTGCTAAAGAAGTTCCAGGCAGGTTTTGACGGCATAGTTTTATATATCACTACATGGAATGATTTTAGCTTTTTAACCGCCTACAAAAGTCAAATATCAAATCAAAACAAAACATTAAAAGTAACTAGTCCTACACACAAGACAAACAAAGACAAAGTTTGAAGTCAAACACCTGACAAATGTCTTAAAATACAACATCTGAACGATGTTTTAAGGTGTGGTATAAGTGAAACAATTGATTCTGGTCTGTTGAATAACTACAAAATAATGTACACACCTTGGGGTAAGAATTTAATGGCTCATCATCAGTTATTCCTTACTGGTTGTTTACTTACAGCCTAATTTACTCCAATACGTGGCCTTTTTAAGAGATGATCAATGATATCCACTTCATCTCTGACAGGCCATACTGCTTTTTTTCGCATCAGAGTATCAGCTTTATATTGGCCATTGGCCTCCAAGCTGTCTAAGATATTGACACTGGCCATCAAAAAGATTGATATTGGTCTATCACTACCAGACACACAAAAGTCTGGATTTTAAACCAACAGACGAGGCCACAGACTCCTAAACAAGCTCTCTGATGTATGAGTATCACTCGAGCATCAGCAGCAGCATCGATAAAGTGATAGCAAATTACGAGTGTAGAGGCTCAGTTGTTGCGAGTATTAAAATTGTGCGAGAGTTCTGTTCCAACGAGGGGCCACTCAACCAAAGCACTGCCTGCAGGATTGAGTTTTAAAGAGGTTGAATCATCCTACGCTCAGCCAACGCTGCAGCATGCAAATGAATGGTTTTCACATCAGGACATAAGAAGCTTTAACTGCTATTTTGTACATTCTGAACAACAGTTAGTCATTTGTGTTGTGAAACAGGTGGCTAATGTTCTTTACTCACCCCCTGGCCGAGGCCACCTCCCATGAAGGCAGCTAGTTCGGGGGGCACAGGCAACGGTTGTGCTCCAGGAATGGGATCTGAGATGACCAGGTTGCCCTTGGATGAGTGCAGAGGGCTGGAGAGGAGGGTGCTCGATCCAGAGGTCATCTGCTGGGTGAGCATCATGGCCCTGTCTGGCAGCTTGTTGGGGTCTGAGCAGGCCTGCTGCCACACTGGGATCTTCTGGGTTAACAAATCCTTACCCTACAAATAAAATTAAAAACACTTTTTAGGATGGCATTGGAAAAGCTTGTCCATATACGGTGTACTAAAAGGCATCTGAATGACTGAATAAAACAAAAAGGTGCCTCTGCTGCATCAACATCACTACACTTGCTCTTCACAAAAATATTGCCATGGTAACCACAGTTTCGGCCAATACACCACAGATACTACAGTTATTGTTACTACTTCAAAATCGTGACTAGATGTACTCTTTCAGAAGAAATTCTGACTGGCTCCCTTGATGTTTCATTTTTGTTGTGAAGGTGTTACCAGTGGGTTGTTAAGAGTGACCCTAGCGGTTGCTACTGTGTTTTGAGATTTTTTTTGTTATCTAGTGCTAGGATGTTCTGTAGAGTGTTTAGGGTGTTTCTGAGTGTCTGCTTGGGTTTGAAAGTTGAAAGGCTGAAAATTATCATAGGAATTTAATGCCAGTCAAGTTTTTCTTACTAGGGCCCTTTTACACTAATGTGCTTTAGTTTTAAAACAGCGTTTTAGAATGAAAACGATCCGCATCCACACAGGCATTTTTACCTAGCATTTCTGAACAACTCTCCGTCCACATTACACCGCTGAAAACGCACATCACGTGACCACACACACACTCTGGCATGCACTGCAGCGTGCTTTGAGCACATCTACCCAGATGAGAGCTGTGCACATCGGACTGTTTATCAAGAATCCCCCGCTGGATCTAATCTCACTATATTTGTTAATTGTGATATTTAATTTATCTTGTTGTCTATATCTAACGACATATTCCCAGACTTTGGTCTTTTGAATCTAACATTTGTTCTCAGGTAACGTGTTTTGGCTGAGCGCAAAGATAAGTTAAATTAATATGTTAATTTATGCAACCACATACAAGGATTATGGACATCTGACTGATCGCTTGCCTTTATTTCCTATATTATATACACTTATTGTATGTTATACTTTTATAATGACCATTATTGATTATTAAAACTGATATTCAGCAAAAGAGAGGGTATGTTTCGTATTTTCAATGAAAATGAAATGAGGCAGTTATGTTATAGGCTCTGTTATGTTATAATATGCATACAGTGAATATAATATGCTTATATCAAATGAAAATGGGCAGTATCATATATCATGTTTTCATATTATTGTTAAGAAAGTGAAACAACATAGCCAGGATAATGTGATTGAGGTTATAAAGTACACTGTTTCCTTTAAAGATTTACCCGACGTGTCCTCTGGAGTTTTTTCATCTCAAACTTGCAAAGTCTGAAATAACAAAGTAAAGAATGCAAGACTGTGTGTAGGCTACTTAATATTGAGGGAAAAGCCCCAATCAGATGTCTGCAGCCACGCCTCCTTTTCAGATGTCTCCTTTTTCCCCCATCCACACTTACATGGAGCAGCAGCATTTTAAAATAACAACGGCCTCTCCAACCTTTTCAAAAAGCTTCGTTTTCGGCGCTTGAAAACTCCGGGGTAGTGTGGACGGATAGCGCAACAGTAGCAAAACTTCTGCATTTTAAAACAAAAACATATTAGTGTAAACGGGGCCTAAAAGGGCCAATACAAATTCTGAAAGGCACAATAAATTGCTGATAAAGATCATGTGTTTATTTTAAGGCTCTGAAGTGTGATCACACCTTGGAGTAGCTCACACCTGCTGATTGATCAGTTTGAATGTCTCAGATTTGGGTTGTAGTCACATGGTCAAGGAAGGGATAAAGGAACATTCTAACGGTTGGTTGGGCTTCATTTCCCTCTCTCCCCCTCTCTCCCAGGTATCTTTTTACATTTATGCTTGGTACAATTATATGTTTTACGGTTTCATATGTTTTATCATTTTCTAAATCTATTTTGTAACTAATTTAAGTGTAACCACAACAATATATTGTTATTAACCCATTTCACTTTCAATTATTCTGTGAATTTCTTTTAACAATAACATTTAACTGCTCCAATTTGCAATACAATGTAGTCACACAATAGCAACATTCCATGATATTTCTTTTTCTAACTATATTTATGGTACCACCGCTCCCTATATGCAGAGTATGCAGGTTGCGTAGGGCACCAACTACAGATGGGGGTACCATCTCAGTTGCTCAAAAAAAAAAAAAAAAAATGTATGTATGTATGTATGTATGCATGTATGCATGTATGTATGCATGCATGCATGCAT
>CAIGQZ010032580.1:11398399-11412829 GCA_903798205.1 Danio tinwini
ATCCATCCATCCATCCTATCTATCATATCTATCTATTCATCCATCCATCTGTCTGTCCATCCATCCACCCACCCATCTCTATCCTCCTGTCTCTGTCTACCTATCCATAAATCCATCCATCTTATCTATATCTATCGTATCTATCTATGCATCTGTCTATCCATCCGTCTGTCTATCCATCATATCTATCAATCCATCTATCTGTCCGTTCGTCCGTCTGTCTATCCATGCATCCATCGTATCAATCTATCCATCCATCCAATCGATCATATCTATCTATTCATTCATTCATCCATCCATCCATCCATCCATCCATCCATCCATCCATCCATCCATTCATCTTATCTATATCTATCGTATCTATCTACACTGCAATATTAAGTGAGTTTTTCCCTAAAACAAGGAAAATAATCTTGTTTTCCCTTTTGACATAGGGTTATTTTGCTTACCCCATTGGTAGATTATTTAGCTTGTTTTGAGGAAAAGCTCACTTAATTTTAGCATATTATTTCTTAAAATAAGACATTAAGTTTTGCTTGTCTAAAAATTCTTCTTTATTTAAGAATTTTTAGATATTTGGACTAGAAACAAGACAAAAAAAATCTAAGTAAGAATTATTTTGCAGTGTATGCATCTCTCTATCTATCCGTCTGTCTATCCATCCATCCATCCATCATAGCTATCTATCGATCTATCTATCCATCTATCCATCCATCCATCTTATCTATCATATCTATCTATTCATCCATCCATCTATCCATCCAGCCATCCATCCATCATAACGATATCAGTCTATCCATCCATCTCCATGCATCCATCCATCCATCCATCCATCCATCCATCCGTCTGTCTACCCATCTTATCTATCATATCTATCGTATCTACCTATCCATCATATCCATCCATCCATGCATCCATCCTTCCATCACATTTTAAACAAAGCTACATTTAAATGCTTTGGCAAGGAATATTAAAACCGGTTTCAAACTACCACCCATCTATCCATTCAATGTTGTTGAATTACATAAGAGGTATCATATATAGATAAATTGAAAACAAAATTAGACATAATAGCGAGCCCTCTGGAACAACAAAATTAATTGCAAAAATAAGATCTAAAACGTATTCTCCAAGAAACCACCCATCCACCCCACAAAACATTTTCCTGCATAAATTATTTGTCACTACTAAAATGTCTGTACTACAGTATTCTCTAAAGCCTTACCTATTTAAATCATTCTCAAATTATCCAGGACTCACAGCTCTCACAAAGCGTTCTTTGGACCCTGGCTGTGCGCTGGAATCCCTCTAAGTCAAGCAACACTCGCGTGCTGTAAAGTACAAAGCCCTCTCTAACTTAAACGCTTCCTGCTGCGACTCCCGCTGCGTCAGCCTGATATAGTCACAGCTCCACTCGTTCCACTGACATCAGCACTCCTTCATCCTGTGGCACTCCAGCTTCCTCACCATAAAGCAGCAATCCCCGGCTCTCTCAGGATAACTCTTACTCCAGAGTGAGCCATGTGCGCTAACAGTCCATGCAAGTGTTCTTCTGTAGATACTCTAATTGCTTTCCCCCTGAACTCACTGAGGAGTCCACACCATTCAGAAGCATGACATGTCTGTTAACGTGTGATATCACATCGCCGTAGACCTCCGTTGAATCTCATATCCCTCCCGCTGCACCTCAGACCACTCTACTGAACTGAATAATTAGCTAATTAGCATCTTCAGAGGGACTTCAATGACTAATTATTTCAGCAGCAACAGGAAGAGGGGAGGGGGGGGGAGAACCGAGGACAGAGGTACAACAGACGAGAGTGAGAAAAAACTGAGCATATAAACAGTTGTTCGAACACGCTCAGACAGAGTAGTCAATTCATGTCTGTTCATGGAGCTTTTGCAATGAATCACAACCCATGAAGCGCCAAATCACCATCACTCCTGGCGATAGTGCTGTGATTTACAGTACGGCTGAAGAAATGGTGTGCGTGCGATTTCAGACTCTGCTTTATGCGCCCCTGGGGCTCTCGACTAAATCAGTTGACTTTTTCCTGCTCTCGCTCAAGGCCACATTTACATGAAAAAGAAAGTGAGAGGTGCGGGTATCGAGAATCAATCTTTTAGAAGCTAAAACATGATATAATGCGTCAATGTTTATCATCTAAATGCCTAATTACACAATATCTTATTGGATTTTTGATTTAGATTGTGTTAAATGTAATTGTAAAATGCACAAAGCAGTGACCAAACATTATATATTAATGAAGCAACGGACTACGTTGCTTGGCAACTGACGGCCTGAAACAAACTCTAGTGGAATTACAAATGTTAATAGAATGTGAGATTATTAATTGGACATCTGTGTCTGTTGCCATTTCATTAAAGCAAAAAGTCAATGTTATGTTGATTTTTACCACAAGTACAATAGTTCTTAAACATGACACTTATAGATTCATTATGAAACAGGTTTTATTCCTTTGACGCAAACATGAATTTCCATTATTCATTACGTCAGTAATTTGTGACGCGTCTTTGCTGTTACTTATCAATTTAATGCATCCATGCTGAATCTCATATATATATAGGATATAAAGGATATATAGGATATAAAGGAACAAAAAATAGTAACTTGACTTCTAGTTGATCATTTGGTGTCAAAAGTGGCTTATACGAAAGGCAAAGACCTCTAGAATACACTTAAAAAAATAAAGTAAATAATGATTGTAAATGAAAGTAAAACATGATAGATTTTTAATTATTTAATTAGAACAGTAAGGTCTGACTTTGAGCGAGCATTCTTGCAGGACTCCCATCAGGATTTTGGATTAATCTTCAATGCCTTCTCCTTCATATTACCCCAGACATGCTCAATAATGTTCATGTCTGGTGACTGAGCTGCACAATCCAGGAGCACCTTGACTTTCTTTGCTTTCAGGAACTTTGATGTGGAGGCTGAAGTATGATGAGCACTATCCTGCTGAAAAATTAGCCCTCTCCTGTGGTTTGTAATGTAATGTGCAGCACAAACGTCTTGATACTGTACCTCAGGCTGTTGATGTTGCAATGAACTCTATAGATCTTTAGATAACTCTATAGATACTAAGTGTAACCCCAAACCATACACTTTTCCAAATGATCAACTAGAGGTTGGATAAATATCCTTTTAGCACAATGCAATTAATGCATCTTAACCTACCCAAATATTTTGAATGCTAGTATATTTTATTATGCAAGTCCTTAGCAAGCAAAACAATTGTTCCTGTCATTTTTAAGCAACTTAACTGTCATGGCATGTCTTTAACGTCAGCCCTGCAATGACAATCTCAGCTCACTATCTGCAGGGCATTTGGCATTTAACCAACCTATTTCAATTTGTTGTACATGCAGCTAAAAACATTTAGCTGTGCATTTTCTCGGTCTTCATTATTTACTTTCATTTGAAACTTGATTCAAAATCCATATGCATCTGTTTTGATAATATTCAGATTAAATGTTAAATCAGGGGTCACCAATCTCGGTCCTGGAGGGCCGGTGTCCCTGCAGGGTTTAGCTCCAACTTGCCTCAACACACCTGCCAGGATGTTTCAAGTATACCTAGTAAGACCTTGATTAGGTTGTTTAGGTGTGTTTGATTAGGGTTGGAGCTAAAATCTGCAGAACACCGGCCCTCCAGGAACGAGTTTGGTGACCCCTGTGTTAAATCCTTAATTCCAACACTTTAATGGTTACTGTTTACACCATGCAATGTGCTCTACAGTCAAATTTATATAAAAAATTACTCAGACATGACATCATTTTTATTTTTATTTTTTAGTATAGGTTGAAGGACACTGTTTATTTATGTAAGTGGTGACAGCAAAATAAAGTAAACCTTGACTTATTAAACACAACCATTCTTTATACAATGGACTAGAGCAACAAATAGTAAGTTAACTTCTAGTTGATCATTTGGAAAAGTGGCAGAAGGTAGATTTTTCCAATAAATCATCTGTTGACCTGCATCCCAATCATCATAAATACTACAGAAGACCTATTGAAACTCGCATGGACCCAAGATTCCCACAGAAATCAGTCAAGTTTGGTGAAGAAAAAAAATCATGGTTTGGGGTTACATTCAGTATGGGCTGATGCGAGAGATCTGCAGATTGGATGGCAACATCAACAGCCTGAGGTATCAAGACATTTGTGCTGCCCATTACATTACAAACCACAGGAGAGGGCAAATTCTTCAGCAGGACAGCGTTCCTCATACTTCAGCCTCTACATTAAAGTTCCTGAAAACAAAGGTCAATGTGCTCCAAGGTTGGCCAGCCCAGTCATCAGATATGAACATTATTGAGGGGTCCTGCAAGAACGCTTTCTTTGCCATTTCAAATGACTGTATTAATAAATTATTTAAGTCACTGCAGAGATGTATGGATGCTGTCCTCCAAGCTCATGGGAGTCATGCACAATATTAATAATTTTTCCACTGCACCATGACTTTATATTCTATACTGTACATTATTTCTGTAAGGTGACAACTTTTGACTAAGCAAAGTCAGACCTTACTGGTCTAATTAAATAATGAGAAATCAAGGCATGATCATGTTTTATTTTGGTAAAATAAGCGTAATAATAAAAAAATATATACATTTAATAATACAATAATAATATATATTTTTTTTATTTTTATAAAAATGTCAAATATATTTATTCACAAATCCTATAACCCTTTATCAAGAATAGAACAAAACATAGCTGTCAGTTTCTGCAGTCTACAATAATAATAATAGTTTAATAATAAAAAAGCAAATATTGGTTAGCTCAGTATCCTCCGCAGTAAATAAATGAAATAAAGCAAATGTTACTGTAAATATTTAAATAAATGCTATATTTCAATAAAAAGTTAAAAGTTTTATTGAGATGGATTGTTGGTAATCGATGGGTGTTAATGGCCAGACTGGGTAGCTATAAACAAAAATATAAATTAAGACTTGTTAGTAAAAAATTATATATTTTAAGACAACACAATATTTCAGCAGATTTAAGACTTTAAGATTCAAGACCCCGCGGATACCTTGTTTTTATTAGCTTCAAAAACAAGAATGTATTGTGTTTGGTGATCCTAATAGCTGCTGTATTTGGTTTTGTGCAAGGTTTATTTATAACACTGTTACAAAGAAAAAATACAAAGAAAAAATTTGAAGGGTATTAAATCACTATATATAACAAAATAATACTCAACAAAATGCGCAACGAGAAACTTAAAATAAACGTAACCAAATTGAAAATAAATCCACCAAAGCTAAAAACGCACTTGGAGAGGTGCATTTTGAGGAAGTGTGATCTGATCAGGCATATCATGGCTCAGTAATGGGGTCATGAGGGTCTTTTTTCCTTCTTTCACACCCAGCAGAGCGTATAAGCTTCCAGAAAGCTCTAAGCCAAAGAACACATGCACTTTGCTTACTGATCTGCGCCAGGTCTCCTCAGTCCTGCTGCTGCAATGTGAGGCCTCATTTACACCTGGTATTAAGATGCATTTTCGTCAATCCGCTCATAGCAGGAGAACGCTAATAGAGGTCAGGGTCTAAAATGTTTCCAGCTTGCCTACATTCGACCACTTCCAGAGGTAGTTGAAAACCCATTTGTTCAAATCGCTTTCACCGTAGACAATCCTGTGTTCAAATAGACACAAATGATCAACTACTCTCCAGCTACTGACCAAATACTTGATTGTTGTGAGACTTGCTTTGAGAAAATGGCCCAAGAATGTATTTAACTTACTTAACCTCAAAGGGTTGATTCATTTAGGGCTACATGACAACAATTGTGTTTTTTCCCCCTTTTTTGCAGACTCTGAAAGTTTCACATTTATACACGTGTCGTTTCATGAAATGTTTGTTTCCACATGGAAACTGGTGGAAAAATGTAAAGTAATGTAAAATCGTGTTATATGTAAACAAATACAGATAAAGCCCCGGAATACACTGAAATCACAGAAGAATGCCATGAGCACACTGTAAAAAAATGATGGGTTCCACAAAATCGATTTGTGCAGTCAAATTTAACTGAATTTAACATAACAGCATTAATATGTCCTTTTAGCGTGTTATGTGTTCTTTTAGCATACTTTAAATAAGTAGTTTGAACAAATGTCAAATGTCCTTTTTTAGATGCATGTGCAAAAAGTTCTCTTTTGGTGCACTGTGTATAGACAAACACAAGATGATGATGGTGAAAACATGCTTATTTAAAACATCTGACGTGTGTAACTGTGTATAAATCTCTACTGTTTGTCTAGTTGATACATTATTAGTATGTGGTTTGTTATAATAGTGCTAATAAACAGTTGATCTGCTATTGTTGTTGCCAGTTCTTATGTGAAAGTTTCTACCTTTTTAATTCATGGTACAACGACGTCATTGTTTCCAAAATGTAAAAAAAAAAAATTGCCTGTCCAAATGTCTACATGCTGGTCAGCATTTTAAGGCTGTTCGATTTTGTAACCCAATATCCTAAAATGTTCATTTCAGGGCACTAACAAAGCTGATGATGTGACGACGAAAGGCTGAAACGATATAAAATGTTTGCAGATAGGGTTAAATCCATTGCATGGTAGAGCTGCACGATTAATCGAAAAACAGATTGTGATCTCGATTCAACTCCCTAGATGATCTTAATCCAGAATTTCTACGATTCTGCCAATCATATTTTTAAGTTCAGGAGAGAAGCAAAGGCAGCTCCACAAGTCTTCACATTGTTTCACATATGTTACTCAGCAACATGGACACCTCCAAACGATGTTGAAAGAGTCACATACTGTATTTATAAGATATAAATCACCCAAAAAAGTAATTTCTGTCGGCCGCAAAATCACACGTGACGTGAGCTGCTAATCGTGAGCTGTTACCACAAAGAGGGCGGGCGCGCGCGCACGCTCCACTTAATGATAGACGTGCACGTGTCTACTTTAGTGAACAGAACCTGCATCGGCTGTAAATAACAGATAATAAAGTTGTAAACAACATTCAGTTTGTGGCACAGAGTGATCGTTTGGGAGCCCGGCGGGAAGTATGAACCGCACTTAGCAGTGAAAATGAAACCGAAAACGCGCACATCATTTAAATTATCATATTGCATTTTAGAGTTCTGATTACATTTCTTTTTAGAGTTCTGAAGCATTTAATATGTTTTTCTTTCATAGTGAACACAAATTGTTGTGCATGAAAATGTTTAACAGTGTCAGTATACCTCCTCTAGCCTATATATTGTTGAATATAATGTAAAAGGGAATCTGATAATGACAAATGTCTGATTTTACCAGTGAAGAAATGGTCTAAAAATGCTGTCAATGACAGATTGCAAGCATATGTATCAAATAAAATAATTCAACATCAGAATTATGAATAAATGTATTCTGATGTTATTACTTTACTGTGCATTAATGGCCAGGACAAATTAAAAATCTGTTTAAGTCCGGACCTTCACAATAATAATAATAACAATAATAATAGCCAACTCATCTCTGTGTGTGTGCGTGTGTGTGTGTGTATATATATATATATATATATATATATATATATATATATATATTTTTTTTTTAAGATTTATTGTTGGCCTATTTCCCTTTATTAGATAGGACAGTATTGAGATAGGAAGCGAAGTTAGAGAGAGAGGGGGATAGGGTAGGGAAATGTCCTCAAGCCGAGATTCGAACTCGGGACGCCCTGACGTGCTACTGCATCATATGTTGGCGCACTAAATACTAGGCTATTAAAATACTTTATAAGAAAATCGTGATCTTTATTTTAAGCAAAAAATTGCATTTCAGCCAGACTCATGCAGCTCTAGTGGATAGGACCCAATAGTATTTGAATGTCACACTGTAAGCACTAAGTACAGCATAACACAATAAAAAAGAAAGCTCTCAGTGAAATCCAACCACAAGAGACACATTTTAATACATTAGAAATAGGTGGAAATGATAATCCATTTGGGATCTTCCAGATCACTGAAAACTAGAGGTGTAACTGTAGACAGAATTCAATTTTATTCTATTCAAGATTCTAAAGAATCTTGGTTTGAGTCGTGGTTTGTGTAATTTTGGTACAGTTAGGGAGATAACAAATTACTATTTACATTTGTGGAGATCAACAATTTAGTTAGGGTGTGCATTTACTATGAACAATATGTAAAATATGCAAATGACCTTATATTTAGAAGTGCAACATGCACGCGGTGCATTGCCTGTAGTAAATGCGCACCTTAATCTTACACGGAAGAGTTTTCTGGTCTTGGAGCTTTGTGTGATTACAGTTGAACACTAAAATCATATGATTGCTTGTCAAGGCAAAAAACTACAGGGCAGTTTGATGCCAACCAATTTCTATCTTTTAACACTAAAGATATTTACAAGGACATATTATTGACGAATAAGTCAAATTTAGGTCAGCGGATCAGTAGATCATCTCTATGACAAGTTCCAGAGGTGTACAAGTTTGACGTGTATCTGAAAAGTACATTATATACCCTAAGTAACATTTCAGATTCACAAAAATGTAGACAGCACCCTCTAGTGGATTTTTCATCTGAAATGAGCACTGAAACGAACCTGGACAACTTATTTTATGTTACGCAAAAGAATGTAGGCTGTTGAATAGTTTTCCAACTAGCCTGGAATCATCTTAATGCCAGTTAGAAGGGCCAAATAATCCTCTCAGATGAATAACATTCACAACACCATGATTAACATGACAGGTTGGAGCTTGGTCCACTCACAAAAAATCTGTAAAGCAGCAGCCGTGATGTGTGTGTGTGTTCAGCACAGCCTCTTAGCTGATCTGCCACAGCGCTGTTTGTATACACACCTACGGCTTTCGCCCACCCATTGTGTTCTCGCTGCCACAAGAGGCTCGCAGCACTTCTTACATTCAGACTCTGTTAAAATCATCTCGGCATTAACATTGATGTAGGTGGTCTTGCTGAAGCAGAGCCCACGGTATCCATCCACCTCCATCCATTTCAAAGGCCTTCATGCTAGGCGACATGCTACCCATGACGGAGACCCAAATCGGTGTGGGGGCTCACCTGCAACTCCTTCTCGCCGTACTTGGAGGGGTTTTTGCTGCCCTGGCTCTTCCTCCGCAGTTTCTTCAGCTCACCCTGGCATTTCTCCAGACTCTCGCCTTTGCTTTTGTGCTCAATCTGGTACTTCTTAAGAGCCGCCTTTAGGAGAGGAAAAACACAAGAACATTGTTGGTAAGTGCGGAAATCAGACTGTTGCAATGGAGTTGAGGAAGACATGCAAGTCAAAACCCTTTGAAAACACTGGCTGTCTGCCACATCCTGATTTTACAGTTAAACACACATGAAATGCACTGTATTCTGTTGATCCTGCAACTTCATTTCTGTCTGAAAATGTAATATAAACCTAATCCATACTCCTAAACCTAACCCTAACTGTTCTTTCTAAAATTAGAGGGAAATCATAGATGATTAGCATGTGCCTAACTCTGATTGTAAGTCTAAAGTTAACATTAACAATGAACGTGTCCCTCAAATCTGATTGGTTGACTGCAATGCTGTTCCAAGATCAAGAAAGATGTTGAACCAGGAACATGTTGCATTTATATGGTGATACAATCACCACAGCTGCATGGTGTCAGTAAATGCGCATGTGTGTGTACTGGAAAATGGCATATGTGTGACTCATTTCAGAAAGGCTTGAATAAACTCCGCCACAAATACATGAAATAAACTTACTTGGTATTTTCGACTAATGAGCTGTATTTCAGCTTCATCTTAGTCTGTCTCTATCACTGACTGCTGTTTATCTGATGTAACACATGAAAAGCAGACATGCATGTGGGAGTGGTGGGTGGAGAGAAGCAGCTCATTTGGATTTAAAGCCACAGACTACAAAAACAGCTGCAATGTACTCAGACACCAAAATAGGCAGCTTCTACATTATGTAATAAATAATCTGATGTGTATTTTGAGCTAAACTTTACAGACACATTCTGGAGACACCAAAGCCTTACATATTACATCTTGTAAAAAAAGGTAAAATGTGCCCTTTGAGCAATATATATATATATATATATATATATATATGTTCTACAGAACTGTTATACAATGATTTGCCTGATTACTCTAACTTGCCTAATTAACCTAGTTAAGCCTTTAAATTGTACTTAAAGCTAAATACTAGTATCTTGAAAAATATCTAGTAAAATATGTCATCATGGCAAAAATAAAAAATAAACAGTTATTAGAAATTAGTGCCTGACAATCGGGTTGTCGTGGTCCTAACCTTCGACCACCACCCGTTCCACAATGCAACAGCCCAATACAACTCCCCTTGTAAGTGGTGGGCCTGCAGGAGGATAGTTCCACATCACTCCTTTGGGCTAAGCCCGGCCGGGTTCCGTGGGAAAAAAACCCGGTCACCAGGTGCTCACATACGAGCCCCAACCACAGGCCTAGCTTCAGGGTGCGGCATCTGGCTGCGCCATACCGGGCAACACCACAGTCCTTGATGTAATTAAGTTCATAAGGGGTTTTGAACTGCACTTAGTCTGACCTGTCACCTAAGACCTTTTTGCCTTGAGAGACCCTACTAGGGGTATTAGCCCCCAACAACATAGCTCTTAGGATCACTCAGTCACTCAAACCCCTCCACCACGATCAGATGGCGGTTCTAGGAGGAGGTTGGAGAAAAATCCTTACACCAGGTAGAGGAGTTCAAGTGTCTTGAAGTTTTGTTCACAATTAAGAGATGGAACATAAGATTGACAGGCTGACAGGATTGGTGCAGCGGCAGCAGTAATGCAGTCAGTGTACCGGTTCATTGCTGTAAAGAAGGAGCTGAGCCGAAAGGCAAAGCTTTCCATTTACCAGTCAAAGTATGTTCCTACTCTCACCTATGGTCATGAGCTTTAAGTCATGACCAAAAGGACAAGATCTCGGATATAAGTGGCTGAAATGAGTTTTCTTCGCAGGGTGGCAGGTTACACCCTTATAGATAGGGAGAGGAGCTCGGAGTAGAGCCTCTGCTTCTCCACATCGAGAGAAGTCAGCTGAGGTGGCTCAGGCATCCGTTTCGGATGCCTCCTAGATGCCTACCTAGGGAGGTGTTCCAGGCATCTCTCACCGGGAGGAGGCCTCGGGGAAGACCCAGGACACGCTGCAGGGACTATATCTCTCGGCTGGCCTGGGAACACCTTGAGATCTCCCCAGAGGAGCTGGAGGAACTGCCTGGGGAGAAGGACGTCTGGAGTTCTCTCCTAAGACGGCTGGCCCCGTGATCTGGCCCCGGACAAGCGGATGAAAATGACATGAAATTAGAAATTAGTTATTAAAACTATTATGTTTAGAAAAGTGTTGTAAAAAAATTATTTCCTTAAACAGAAACTGGGAAAAAAGTATACATAATTCTGACTTCAACTGTATGTTTGCATACCATTTGTTTGGCTGAGCACACTGAGTGGATATTGATGTGCAAGCTTTTGTTAAATCATTTTTTAACATTTTAAAGTGCAACAAGCTAAATATCAGAGGCAGAAAGTGCTCAATCAAACCTCTGCTTCAACTCCACATCTGATTGACTATCTAGCCGAGTAATCCTCATGTAAAGTGCACTTTCACCAAATTCATGATTGTATTCTCTGTGACAGACACATGCAGCGCTGCCAGAATTTACACAGAACATCTGGGAAGGCATCATAATTCCTCTGTCAGCAACTGTTAGCGAAAGCCTCGCAAAAAGTCGACATGCTAAGAAGCCTTCAAAAGCCAGGCATCTCGCTGAGGTCTGGAGCACAGTTAAAGGTCTGGGCTTCTTGGAGCGATGCCTTCTGATGTCTGCAGAAGAAAAGAAGATCCCAACCGCACAGCCTGGCTCACGGCCTGAATTCTGGAGGCTGGTACATTCTGGTTGAGAGCATCTCCAGATATATGACTCTTCGCACATCCTACACAAGGTATGATCTCTAGACTGCATAGCTATAAATAGTTTGGCAGCTCCACAAGATTCTTGCACAGCAGGAATGTGTCTACAAAGACAGCATTACCATGAGGATGATGGAGCAATCGTTGCATGTTTGGTGAAAGGAGAATGGAAGATCCTGTTTCGCCAGACATTATCTACTTTACCTAACACATGAATAATTCCCAGTGCACTACACATTGTAAAAAAAATAAAATTCTGTTAATTAACAGGTTCTGTATTTTGTGATTCATAGTTTTTTTCCTTGTTTACTTACCATATGGTCATTAATAGTATTATGGGACCTTTTTATCTGCTGTGTCAACTTATGTTGAAAATTCAACTGTGCGAACCAACAAAGTGACTTGTATCAAAATTATAGTACTTCTGAAAAAACATATATATACTGTATAATAGGGGTGTGAACCTACACTGGTCTCACGGTTTGGTTACGATTATCATGCCATCGATTCGATTCAATTCGATATCTCGGTGCATCACGGTGCATTGACGATGCTTTCCATAAACAAATCGATTATTTCTTCACAACACAATACATTTTTTTATTAAAATCTATAAATATATTTATATATTATTTGTAATACAATTTAGTCCTTTAATACAAGCAGTAATATATATGAACTGTACCTTTAATTTTACCTGCTCAAAGAAAACTCTCTTTTTGAATGTTTTAGACAAAACTCAATTACATACACAGACAACAACATGAACATTTGCAAATAAACTAATATAAATATTATCCCGCTAGCTTTTTGAGCGCTGACAAGCAGGGTCTTAAACCCTTGTGATCGGTCATTGTCTTCACCCGCTTAACAGAAAGGGCTGCGATTGACATTAAAAATGAAAGCGCTGTTCACAGATGAGCGATGTGGGAAAAACAGTCGTGGTTACAGTCTATATGCGCATAATACGTGATTATCAAAGGTGAAGACGCGGAAAAGACTCAGCAGGCACGCTGGTGTCTGGATCCACAAGTATCACTTTAACAGCCGAGAGGAGAGAAAAGTTACCCCACGAACACCCCAGCAGGCCAAATGTCTAGTGTGTGTGTGTGTGTGTGTGTGTGTGTGTGTGTGTGTGTGTGTGAGAGTGTGTGTGTGTGTGTGTGTGTGAGAGAGTGAGTGAGTGAGTGAGTGAGTGAGTGAGTGAGTGAGTGAGTGAGTGAGTGAGTGAGTGAGAGAGTGAGAGAGTGAGAGAGAGAGAGAGAGAGAGAGAGAGAGAGAGATGGATTTTTACAGCATTTCTCCCTAGTAGTGAAATGGCGGCTCATGCTGTACCTCCTTCAGTGTCAGTGAAAGACTGTCCAGCACACTCACAAGCAGTAAATTGTGCATAATTATTTACTTTTAAGCAGTAGGAGCATTTTATTTACTTGCCCTCACCTCCTTCGCCACAGTATTCTACCGCGACATTGCGCATAGGGGATAAATGACGTTAGTACGTAGTGATCTATTACTGAACCAATATTAAATTGTCCCCATCTGCATCGCGGTGCACTGAAGAAACAATTAATTTTGACACCCCTACTGTATTAGAAATAATATAGAGAGAAGTCAGCAAAATAACATATAAAGTACTGGAAGCTTATTACCAGATTTTTGTATAATTTACAACATAAACCCATGCAGTATATCACTGAAAACTATTAAAAATGCCAATAAAAATAACTTTTTTTTTTTAAACTGTTTAACATCAGTTTTAAAAAAGAAAAAAAAAACAGTGCAGTTATCGGTAAACAATCATGCCTGATGTATTATGGATCAGGATAATTTCTGGCATTTGTTTTTAACAAAATATGTGGTTCGTTAACGTGCCTTTTTTTATTGGATTGCTATTCGATCATGAAATGTAAATGTGTAAATACCCTCCGAAATGCATTCGAGACAGATACAAATCCAATGGTTTAAACTAGCGGTCCTCAAGCCCAGGCCACACAATAAATCATCAATTGTTTCAGTTTTATTTATTATTTGAGTCTGAATGATCTTTTATTTTTAAAAGTCTTATATTTAAAAAAATGACTGTATTTTCTCGGTTACATCTTACTTTTTTCAGATGTACTTTTGTTGTCACTTTACGTACACTGGAAGCTTCTGTAGACAAAACAAATTCCTTGTGTGTTTATAAGCACACTTGGCAATAAAACCGATTCTGATTCTGCAAAAGCAACGGAAGGCCACAGATGACCTAGTTTGTTTTGTTTGTTTGCTTTATTTTTGACTGTGAAATGATACAATTAAATTGTTAAATTAATATCAGATGGCAGCATTAACAACAGAGATGCAGCATGCTCTAGCCTATCTTTGTGATAACATACCAACATACCATTTCATTCATTTATAAAGGCATGCTATTTTGTTTTTGGGAGAGATTGTAATACACAAATTATTTCAACCTTTTACAGTTTTGAATGATGTCTTGCATATATATATATA
>CAIGQZ010032580.1:11412929-11423221 GCA_903798205.1 Danio tinwini
TAGAAATAAATAGATAAGTAGATAAAGATATAGATGTGAATATATATATATATATATATATATATATTTTATGTCTCATTTAGCGTATGATGAAATAAATCATGGAGCCCACCTTGTGGACTTGTAATGTTGTATATCTTACGTTTCTGTAAATAATGATTAATTGATAATGATTAAATAAAATGTTGTGTAGCTGATGTTTTAGTTTGTGTAACCTAGTTAAATTTTCATATACACTGTCAAAACTTCTGGGTTCCACAAAATTATTTTATGTTGTCCGCAATAACAAATTTAAGTGGACTGCACATAAAACTATTAAGTTGTCCCCCCCAAAAAAATCTCAAAAACTGTGTTGTTTCACCTGAATATAAATAAGTAGTTAGAACAAACAGCAAACATTTATTATTTTGGAGATCAAAATCATATCCATTTAGCGGTGATGCATTTATGTGGTCAAATGGATTCGATTTCAGAAATCAGATAGCTATCCAATTAGAAAACAAACAAACGGATGGAGTGACCAGGTGTAAACGGACTCTTAATTTGAAATTCTTAATTTTAATTGATCAGTTGGGTCATTTTGAGGCCAGTTGTTTCTCGATAATGGCGTGTCAAGAGTATTAAACACTTAACTTACTGACCGCAGTGAATCTGGCCAGTCACCAGCTCTCTCTCTCGTGAATGAGATTGAATTTTCTCCATCAGTGACTGACAAACATGGTCATGATCAAATCCTGTCATTTTTACTGTGAATTTCACTCAATATCCACGAGTGTTTAAACTGTTATGAATGTACAGTATAAACACTGATGTTACAGTACTTAGTTTAAGCATGAGCTAATATCTACAAATCTCCACTTGTGCGCTAAATAAATGTCTTAGTTTTCAGGCATCTTCTTAGTCATTTTTCTTCTTTTTATCATCAATACATATCACATCTCTTATTAATGTTGTTCTCCTGACAATTACAAGCAAAAGCTGCATAATGTGGCGTCATATAGTATGATTACTATGTATCCTCAGACGTGCTGTGTTTACAATTGAAACAGATGGGGAGCAACTGTAGTACGTCATTGGAAATAACAGTAACCATGGTCCAAAATGTTGATTTTTTATTTTCATTCATTTCTTTTCAGCTTAGTCCTTTTATTAATCTGGGGTCGCCACATCAATTGTTTTATATTTTGAATAAGGTAAAGATGTAGTGTGGGCTTTTTTTTAAACATATTTAACAAAAAAGGTATCTTTTACACTATATTAGGACATACAAACCTTGATACCCTGATAGCCTGTTTTGAGCGCTGTGACTGTAACCACCCTTTAAACTAATTTATTTATAACTTATTATAAAGTAAATTGTCCATAGTACTGTGCTGGAAAGTAAAATATTTTACTTTAATAAAACACTTTGAATGACGTTATCGAGTCTAATCTCAAAATTTGTCTATACATGTAAATCTATTTTACAAAAAAAATTAATAAATGTTTTAGGGTTTTATTATGGGATATTACAACATGTTATGGGATTCATGGGATTGTAGTTCTTTCTTCTCTAACACTGTGAGATGTATTTTGTCTGATTTTCATATTTAGCCACACTTCACAATAAGGTTTTATTAGTTATTGTATTTACCATCATGAACTAATTATGAACAATATTTGTACAGCATTTATTAATCATAGTTCAACATTTACTAATGTATTGTTAACATTCAAATTCCTGCTTGTTAACATTAGTTAATACACTGGGAGTTAACATGAAATAACAATGAACAACAGTATTTTAACTTTAACATGAACAAATACTGTAATAAATGTAATGTTCATTGTTTGTTCATGTTAATAAATGCATAAAACATTAACTAATTCAACCTTATTATAAAGTGTTACCTCATATTCTTTAATGCTTCAAATTAAAGTGCTAGCGTTGTTTTGATTGTCTTCATAGCTGGTTGGTTTGTTTCAAGCCTAATGATGCTTTAAAGGCACAGTATGCACTTTTTGGCACTAGAGGGTGCTTATTCGCAACAAACAAAGATGCAGTTTGATGACACTGTGACTAAGTGTGGAAGCATGGGAGTTGTAGTCTTCATTACATTCTCCTGCAGAAATCGTAAGGTATTCAAGGTAAATCGTGAAGGTATTCAAAATTATTGTTAACGCGGCACAAAAACAGCTGAGCTTTTATTATGCCACAGTCTAGCACTTCCAGTTCTTCCACTTGTGATCATGTGGAGAAGCAGCACTGTTTTATCATACAAAATATATTTCATGTTATAATGCAGCTCTGTGTCTGACAAAACGCACAACAAATTAAAAAAGTATTTAATGTTTCCGTTTTCTATAAAATCCAACTGGAAATTGACCATTTGTGAGGTCATTAGAACAAGTTAAAATTGCTTATTTCACTAGATATGAAAAACAAAAATGGACAGTTTCTGTAAACAAGTCTAGTGTTTTTTTTTTGTATATTTTAATGAAATAATTTTACATATACACTGAAAAAAATGATGTCTGCAAAACTGTTGCTAACCATTTATTTGTGTTGAATTTAAACAAACAAATTAAATGTAATAAAATTCTACTTAATTTGTTTGTTTGTTTAAATTCAGCCCAAATAAATTGTTTACAGCCACTTAACGTAAAAAAAAAAAGTAAATCCAAGGAATCATCTCTGAATGATTTTTTTCAGTGTACCTTACACATGACTTTTGATATTCAAATCTTAAATTTTGTGCTTTCCCCCCATGTATATGTTTGTCTATTTAATTTGGCAATCTTAACTTAAGCATCTTGAGAGTGAGAAAGCTCTTTTAGTGCAATTTGATTGTTGGGATTTATGAACAGCATCATGGGTAACAGTCTTCAACCAGAAATTCACCTCTTGAACACAACTAATTAAAAATAAATTGGAAAAACTAGCCTGTCTGAATATTACTTGACCATACCTGTCTTGGAAAGAATCCTAAAAAATGCAGTGCAAAGTATCTGAGGAAAAGTATCTGTTGTAAATAATACTCAAAGTATAAACGAAATGTAGCCCTTCTAAATGTTCTCAAGAGTATTGTGTGTGCCTATGCATATTAAGTTACTGGAAAATTATGTATAATTAAAATGTAAAGCTTATATAGGAGCCATTTTATTTTAATTCAAAGTTTCAAAGTGTAGATTTTTTGTCATTTGTGGACTATTTTAAAATGTGACATCAATTTAATGTGAGAAGTTGAACACATTATATTAAAATTCACACCTATAATGGTTGTGAGGTTAACGTATTTACATGCAGGGCAATATCGGTGCAGCCTAAGGTTTAAACATCTAGCTTTGATGATTTGTTAATGCTTATTATGCACTTTGAACTAACAAGTTATAAGTCTACAGCAGTTGGTGCTACAAACTAAGCTCTTGTAGCACTGATTGAATTCATGTAATTTTGTGTAATCATGTGTTTGAAAACGTAACATTCTGAAGTGCTTTTAGTCATGGTTTAGGGTCGTTTGGTGATTTCAGTCATCCTTCACCTTCTCATCAGTGGCATGCATTTAAACAGCCTCTTGGTCATTGCGTGCAACAATTTAGCATATTCTTACACATTTATAGCATCTACTGTACATATTTGCTGCATTTAGCATCCGTGTCAGAGGGTTGGTCTATCCAATGCAATTTGTCTATGTGTAATTTGATTAAACAAGAATCACAGGACTGATTATTTTACTTAGACAATCACCATAGAAAACAAACAAAAAACATAACTGGTGCAGGTTGGAGGAAAATAGTGCCATAAAAGTAAAGATACAGTAGGGCTGAACAATATATCATTTGAGCATCGATATCACAATGTGTGTATTATATTATCATTTTTATTATATATTATAATAAAAAAATATGCAATGACGACCATGTTATTATACATTTGATCAATTTCTGTACTTTAATACTATTTGACTCTTTAAAAAAACTATAAAACTAAAACTATAAACTAAATAATGTATTTCTGCTTGTAATTGATTTTAATTTATGCAAAGGCACTGCATAGAAAAAGACTTAATCATCCCAGATAATCCAAATCTTTCCAAATAAAGATATACAAAGTGGGTGAAATTATATTCATAATCCCAATAAACTCACCGGCCACTTAAATAGGTACACCTTACTAGTACCGGGTTGGACCCCCTTTTGCCTTGTCTCAATCCTTCATGGCATAGATTCAGCAAGGTACTGGAAATATTCCTCAAAGATTTTGGTCCATATTGACATGATAGCATCATGCATTTGCTGCAGATTTGTCAACTGCACATCCATGATGTGAATCTCTCTTTCCACTAAAGGTGCCCTATTGGATTGAGATATGGTGACTGTGGAGGTCATTTGAGCACAGTGAACTCATTCTCATGTTGAAAGAAACCAGTCTGAGATGATTCGCTCTTTATGATATGGCGCGTTATCCTGCTGAAAGTAGCCATAAGAAGATGGGTACACTGTGGTCATAAAGGGATGGACATGGTCAGCAACAATACTCAGGTAGGCCGTGGCATTGACACGATGCTCAAATGGAACTAATTTGAAAAAAGTGTGCCAAGAAAAAAAAGCACACATTTTTAAAAGCACTCAGTAAAGTACCATTCTTAAGAAGAAGTACTCAATTACAGTAATTTGAATATTTGTAATTTGTTTATTTACACCATTGCATCTGACTGACTTTTTTTTTTTGGCCGAAGACTCAATAAATGCACTCGAGAGGGTTTGTACTCTTTTTGCACTGCCAGCAGACTACTCTTTTTTTTGTTGTCTGATCTCAGTGCTCGACTTTATGAAATTTAATGTGCCATGTATTATGAATAGTTATTTTTATAGGCCTGCTTAAAGATGTAGCGATCCGTATCGTTTATTTTTGAGCTGGCTTTTTGCACTCTCTCTAGAGTGAATGCATCCAGCATGCATGTGTGTTTTCAGACTAATACATCCTCTGGGTGAACACTCATATATGTGCTGAATACTGCCTAAGATTGAGTTGCACTTGTACATTAAAATAAAAATGAGCCTGATTTATTCATCTGACTTTGCAAAGTTGTTACATAAATCATTTTAATTATTAAGCAAAGATGTGTGCACATTTTTATGACAATCAGTGTTTACATTGTGCATCTTATTACCTTAGAAAATTTCCTAGCACATCCTGTTAGTAATATTTTTATTACATGTGTAATAAACATAGTGTCATGTTATGACACTTAATTAAAACAATGAAATAACCCAATAATTTCATTATGACCAGTAAGAACAAATGTAGAAAATCTCAATTTAGAATAATTTTATATTAATGAATATTTTATAAACCCACACCCAACAGAAAATGGACGGAGAACCCTTTGTTAAAGTTGTAAATAATGTTCAGCATCTTGCACAGACTGGCCCTTTTTCTTCACAAGAGCTCAATGTAGTGTCAGGAGTCACAAGAATTACAAATATTATTTAATCTGTCCTGTATTGTTATTATTATAATTTTTTTTTGACATTCACTCGCTTACATTTCATGAATAACCAAGGACCACAGTTTCGCAACACAATTCTAGGGTTCCCGCTCTAAGCCACATGTCAAATGACCTAATTTTGCCCTGACTGTCTAAAGTGTTGAATCTCCATACCTGTGTACACAAATAGAAAACCAGGCAGCTGGTTTGTTTGAATTGTGTGATTCTTCAATAATTACATTTAATGCTAAATAAATTTGCAATTAATATATGAAAAATTATGTAACAGGCTTTATATGTATAAGAGGTAAACACTTTCTCTCTTTGCTTCTCTCAGTGTTTTCTTTAAATATTATAAAGATCTTTTTAAATTGAGAGAATTTAATTGAATCTGCAGAAAATCTGTAATTTTAGGCCACAAGAATCAGAAAATTCTCCTGCAAATGCACTGGTTGAACACTAAACAAAAACAGTCAGAGACAGTATTTTAATAGGCACAGCCTGGTAACTGCATTTGATTGCCAGTTGACAAGTGGGAAAGAAACAAAATGGCAGTGAAAAATCTGCCTATATAATCTATTTTTATATAATATTTTCTTTAACTATCAAGATCTAGAATAGGCCTTTTAAAATTCCATTATATGCCAGGAATTCCATGACTCGTGGGAATCCTGTAATTTACATCTTAGCTAGCTTGAGGCGAAGTAAATTAACAGCAAATTATCTTTTTTTTTGTCTTAAACATCCCTTTAAATGCCTGTTTTGTTTGATCTTGTTTGTTGGTCTAGGTTCAAAGCTGCTGGTAAGTAACAGTTTTTTTTTTCTTTGTGGAAGCTTTGTGTTTAATGAGCTAATAAAATACTTTGACTCACACCAAACGTTTTTGGCTTAATTACTTAAAAAGGAACCATTTATAAATGGAATCCCTAACATCCATGCAATTATTATGACAAAAATAAAAATGCCTTCAGGGTGATACAAACCCATATCAGTGTTATCACAACAGCCATCTATATCTACATTAACAGCCAATAGCTCTCTCTTACTGTTGTGATTTGTTGTGGACAAGACCGAAAATGCATTTGGGAACTATAAAACATTTTCTTTCCTCCTCAAACTCACTATAGCACTAAATCATCCACTATGAGCATGTCAAATCTCTATAAATTAGAGCAGCAGAATCACAGAATGGATATAATCACAACCTTCCAGCCCTTAATAGACATCTCACAGCAAATCCTCGATGTTTTGCACAGAATGTGTGGACTGAGGGAAAAAAAAAAGAGTTTGGTTTCCAAGGGGAACGACCACAGGCCGCTGAATAAGCCAAGACAGCAAGGCTTTAATTTTATCTGAATACAATGTGATGACAAGCGACGCCCAAACCCAGTCTCCTAAACCCCCCTAACGAAGCTCCACACAGCCCACTCACAGGCTAAAGATATCTCTCGCAGCTCTGCTACAAACATACTTTAATCTGCAGCAAACTGTGTACTTTTGTCGTTTGGTGAAAATAGTGGAAACAGGGATGATGGGGAAAACCAGGTTGACGCTACAAGAATGTAAAAGTGACGTCTGAAGATGCAGATTTATAGAAAAGCTTGGATTAGCATGCTAAAACTTATGTAGTAAATAACTTATGGTGTACAGCTATGGGTTAAAAAAATCTAAGAAATTCTCAGTTTCTCTTGTTTTTTTCAGATTTGCAGCCCTAAGGCTTAATAGATATATTGTATTAGGCCTGAGTAAAGCATTACACTCTATGAAATCAAAATAAAGTTGTTGTTTTTTTGTTAATGTCACTATGTTAGGCACAATTCTATTTGATCCCCTTGTCCTTTAAAATGGATGGTGAAAAGGTAGAGACTGTAATATTCACCTAAAAAACGGGACTACAGACGCATGTTATCATGTCGTCAAAAATGCATGTTGCGAACATATAAATATTCAGCTTAAATGAACTGCACATTAGCATTAATGCTAATCTCCAATATGAATGTACTGAAAACTTTATTTTTGACGTCATACATTTCAGCACCAAGGTCATTGATACAACCGTCGCCTAGTAAGATACAAAAATGTGCAGTGCACTGCTCTTTACTAATATCCACAAAAAGACAATTTGGCGCATCTTATGTTGTTTTCATGTTGAGTAGGGTCGCACAATGTATAATTTCAGCATCAGTAATCGCAATGTGGTCAAATGGTATGCATCGAAGGATATGCAATTCTGGATTAAAACATTTTGAGTCTTATGACTGTATAATGATTTTAAAAGAAATCAGACATAAGAAATTGTACTGTTTGTAATTTTACTGACAAATTTTTTACAAATATTTTTCTTTTTTTGCCACAATCACCAGCCGTCCAGGCTTGTAGATCACTGAGAATCATTCACTTTCACTCGGATCACAATCCTGTCACCATATGGACTACAAATTCTGTCATGCACCACACATCTGTTTTGGTTTTCCACTGATGACACACACAGACCCACAGCTGAAGCTCATCATTCATTCATTATCTGGACTATAAAAACAGCACAGACACACACCAGGACGGAGTCTTGTTTATCCATTTTAGGGAGCATTATGACATGATTTCCTTGTCTTATCTAACCGTGCTTGACCCTTACTTTGTTTCATTGTTTATGTAGTTTGTCATCTCTTTGAGTGTGACCCGACTACTCTGTTTGCCTTACCCGTATGAACCTGATTGCTCCTGTCTGACCATTGCCTGCCTGACTATTTTTTTAATAATCTTGCACGTGGACATTATTATTCAGTAACTGTACTTGAAAACTATTATACTCTGAAAACAACAAAACATGTTTATTTCAATTGTATCTTTTTTATTATTATCTTAGTAATCTATGTTTGTAGATTGTTCTTATTAGATTGTATGCAGATGCACTCCCCTACGGAATCATTCCAGTACATCTAAACATATTCATTATATAGAGATATCCATGTCTATCATATATATTGCAGAATAACAAATCACAATGTTAGATATTTAAAGTATTGTGCAGCCCTATAATTTTGGACAAACATTATTCGTCTTCAGCTAGAAAGTGCTCAGGCATCACTGTTACATCTGGTATCATGTGAAACTGTACTGTATTTACAGTGCTTGTATATTAATGGATTTAACCACAAGAAAACAACATTAACATTATACCAAATGTGTCGTAAAAAAGCTTTCACTGCTACTTTTCTGACAGCCTGGCCTATTTTGTCAAGTCATTAAGTAAGGTTATTTGAATTTCAAATATGTTTGGGTAATATTTTGCAGCCCTTATTATAGGGGACAATCATTAGTGAAATCGTTAGCCATAAAAAAAACAAAAAAAAACTTTTTGAAGATCATGACCATAACATATTAACGTCATTATGAAATGAAATAAATCATATGGGTGGGGGAGTGGGTCTCATTTTTGCAGCGCTGTTCCTGCTCTAGTCAGTAAATTTCCCAAACCTCTTTGTAGTGTGGTCCTGAAAAAAAAAATCTCCTTCTCAAGGGCTATATGGCCCTTTGCCTTACCCCTAAGCAGCAGAGAATTGGAACACAAACGTATGAACACAAACTGAGGGGCATAGTTAAGTTGAAGGGCTAAGAGGTAGAATTGGGATTGGGCCTTAGTCGTAAAGATTAACTACACTGTAAAACCCCCAAAAAGTTGAGGTAACTTAAACCTATTGAGGAAACCGATTGCAATAAACAATTTAAGTTCAAAAACTAATTCTAATGAGTACTGTGAACTTACTTAATTTGAGTAAACAAAGCAATTTGAGAAAAGTAAACCCCAATAAATGATGAGAACTCAAACCAACTGAGTACTGTAAAACCCAATAAGTTAGGCAACTCAAACCATTTGAGGAAAAACTAATCTATATGAGTACTGTGAACTTATTCCATTTCAGTTGAAGTACTGAGGTATTTAATTAACTCATTACCTTCAACACTGAGTTCAAACTCTTTACAAACGAGCAGAATTAACTTTTAGTAAACTTTGAGTTACCTACACTCATTTCATTTCATAAAGTTGACTGTTGAGTTTTACAGTGCATGTTATTTTGTACTCCAAAACAGTGACAAAATTCACATTAAGATATAAACATCAAGGTAAACATAAAGGTCTGATAACGTTTCTTCCGAATAAAAAATAAAATTAATTTCATTCAAGTCCTTTACTTTCCAGAAAATTAAAAAAATTTATCCAAATGTTGTTTTCTTAACTTTTCTAATTTAAAACATTGGTATTGCATTATCTAAAAATGTATATAACAATGTCTGAAACATTGCATTCTTTATTTTTTGCAAAAGTGCTCAAAACACAAACATTTTAAAATTGGAAGAAATACCATCAAAAATTTACAAAGTAAAAAAAAAAAAAGTTTTTCCTCAGACTACAAATCATAAATCCAGAAAAAGCTGTGAATTTAAGTGCTTTCTTCATTTGTTCCATAGCTCTACTTTGTGTGTAAACCACAAAAACTGCAGGTTTTGTTTTTGTATTTCCCCCCTTGCAATGACAAGGCTGTATGTTTATAAGTTGCACTTGATAAAATAATCTGCCAAATGCATAAATATAAACTGTTTGCAAATTACCCCAACACATTTGCCTAAATGTTTAGTATATATCCAAAGCAGTGGCAGCAAAGTCATCCAATTTTGTAAATACTCTTGGCTTAATATTTCATCAGACTGCCAAGAAGTGAGACAAAATTTGACTCAAATAAGCTAAATAACCCTATTACTGTGACCATTCAGAAGTTTGGCATCAGTAGGATTCTAAATTATTTATTTATTTATTTATAC
>CAIGQZ010032580.1:11428221-11438918 GCA_903798205.1 Danio tinwini
TTTTTATTTTTATATTTTTACCTGTTACTGGATTTAAAAATTCCTTGCACCTTAAATTCTCAAATGCGGCACAATTTCTGCATGGAAAACAACCTTGTATGAAAGTGGGTTTCTTATTTTTCATTGTTTCAGAATTAATAATCATATCTGATAATTTTTTTTGATTATATTGAAATTTATTACTAAAAGATTCGTCAGAAGATAATATATGCCAATGTTTATGGAGCCATCTATATAATTGACACAATATAATAAATGTATTTTTTAATGTTTTGAACTGTCAAAATTTCATTGTATTGATGTAAATATGCTATTTGCATGTGAAATAATGTTTTTTGAAGGTGAAGGTAAATATTTTTTTGTGTGGCTGGGTACGTGTGTTGAGGTGAAGGTAAGATTGTCTTTAATCATTGAATGATCATCAAATGTATTTTCTAATGTTATGGACTGTCAGATTTACAATGTATTGATGTACACTTGGCATATGATGATAATTGATATGTTGTTTTTTTGTAAAATGATGTTTTTGAATATGAATTTGAATAAGTCTTTATGTGGTTAAACATGGAATGATGAAATGAAAATGAGATTGTTTTGGAATGGTCGTCTAATGACGCAATGTGATTGACTGTGGGATAAAAGGGTGGAGTGAGAGGACTGTTACACACAGTGGAAGGCATTGAGGAAGGCATTGTGCTGAAACGTGTGTTTTTTGAGTCACCCGAAGAATGTAAAAATAAAAACAGCACGAAACAATTACTTGAGTGGGAATCATTGAAGGATTACTTAAAAAATAAAAGATTTCATCCCAGGAATTTATAATTTTTTTTACAATTTATTCAAACAGAAAACATTTATTTTAAATAATAACTTTGCATAATACCTTTAAGCCACTAATATGCATTTTAACGATTTGGGAATAAATAAGGTACCAACAAGTAACTTTTGTATTTCATGCCTTTTTTCTGAGTGTGTTGATGAGTACAATATATTAACATACAACTTATTTCAAAATTATTGAAACAAATCTTATCAAAACCAAACCTTTTATTTTTTACAATGATAACTTGATGCTATACGTTAAACAAATCCAATGCAGTGAAGTTATGCAAACACAAATCAGCACAAAACCATTTGCACTGGATATGTAACTGGATATATGTTAAAAAGGCTGCCGTTGAATAATTTTAACATCAACCGACAGTAAACGCCACTCACAAACCATGTTACTTCCATAATACACCTCATAAAGCATTTTCAGGTGAAACAAGAAAAAATAAACAAGCAAACAAACATATAGAGTGCTTTTCCTCATCCAATTGTGATGGGTCTTAATGGATTTTTGAAAGTGCATGCGTGTGTGTGTATAATAGATGAATGTGCATTGCTAAAGTAGAGCAAATGTTAGTGTGTGTTGTCAGTCTGTTGTGTTATAAGGAGTGGGATTTGCTACAGACTCACAGTCAAGTATCTCGCATCCAAATCCACCTTCTTCTCCAGCTCCGACAGCAGCTCATTGTGGAAACATTTCAACTGCAAGCAAGCAAACAAAACAAATGCATAACATTTAAAAACAAAAATTTCTTTTTAATAACCCGAAACACAGATTTGTACAGAATAATATACTGGACAACATGGCAAGGAATGTTATGGATTCAGTGCACTACTGACAGCTTTAGTATAACCTTGTCCAAACTAGACGTGACACGGCAGCACACAATAAAATATTTTTTTCTTGTTTTATTTCTGTATTGTCAGGAGTTTTTTGTTTTTGTTTTTGTTTTTAATGCTGTGGCTGGATACACAACATAAAAACGATGGCAATGAAAATCTCAAGCATTGTTTATGCTCTCTATTTAGTGTTAAATGTAATAATAATAATAATACATTTTATTTATGATGCACTTTTTTAAACTCAAAGTGCTACAAGAAACAAATAAAAAATGCAGAGATTTACTTGCATATACTTTCTTCCACTCTGAAATCTGGACTTTACTAGAACTTCTACTGTATGTTAAGCAGTTTTGACACAATCTACATTGTAAAAGCGTTATATAAATCAACATGAATTGAATTCAATAAAATTCCAGTAATAATAAAACACAATGATAAAGAACAATAAATAAGCAAAATGTTACAAATTGTATAAGTGACAGTGGTGATCACAAATTGAATGCTTCACTAAAAAGATGCAGCTTAAGAAGTTTCTTAAAACAATCAAAAGAAACAGCATTCCTGATAAATGTGGGTGATGCATCCATAATTTAGGGGCACAATGAAAAAAAGCTCTACCTCCCATGGTTTTAATCTAAAAAGTGAGTCCACATACAGAATGAAGACAGCGAGAAGGAGTAGAAAAAGTCACCATGCAGATCACAAATGTAATCTGGAGCTAACCCATGTACTGCTTTGTACAGTAGGTTAAAATCAATGTAGCTACAATGAACTTCTGATATTGAAAAATAAATAAATTAATTATTTTCTTTATACAACAATGTAGCTCCTAATAATATCCAAATACACTTTATATACAATTTATCTTCTTTATGGTGGAAAATATTAATTGAAAGATTCAAATGTTTAAACTTTATGCTAAGAATCCATTTTTAAATATCAAATTTATTATATTCTTTTTTTTTTAAATAACTGTTCACTGAAACGTTCTTTAGGGGAACCAAGATTAGTCTTAAAATCAAGTCTGGAACTTTTATTTTGAAGATGGTAGACAGTAAAACATCTAATGACAAAAAGTCAAGACAACAAGTATTTAATGATACATGAATTAATCTTGAGTTAATAAATAATAATAATAATAAAAACATACAGTTAAAGTCAGAATTATTAGCCCCCCCTGTTTATTTTTTCCCCAAATTTCTGTTTAACAGAGAATTTATTTTTCAACACATTTCTAAACATTACAGTTTTAATAACTTATTACTAATAACTGATTTATTTTATCTTTGCCATGATGACAGTGAACAATATTATTATATAATTAGATATTATTATAACTAGACATTTTTCAAGACACTTCTGTAGAAATTTAAAGGCTTAACTAATTTAATCAGGTTAACTAGGCAGATTAGGGTAATTAGGCAAGTTATTGTATAACAATGGTTTCTGTAGACTATCGAAAAAAAATATTTGCTTAAAGGGGCTGATAATTTTTACTTTAAAATGGTTGTTAAAAAATTAAAAACTGCTTTTATTCTAGCCGAAATAAAACAAATATAAATTTTCCAGAAAGAAAAAATATTATCAGACATACTGTGAATATATTTATATAATTAGCCCCCCTTTGATTTTTTTTTCTTTTTTAAATATTTCCCAAATGATGAATGAAAGGCTTAACAGATACAACAAATAATCATTGGGAAAGTTCTTATGTGGGATCTGCTTCCTTCCTGTCTGTCATTGTGCTGTTTATCTGACGGAGAAACGGTGGGTAGGGAGAACTAGCATTAAAGGCACCGGCAACAAAAACAGCTACATTGTGTAGGTATAATAAATTCACTTATGAAAGGTATAATAAATAATCTGATGGGTGTTTTGAGTTAAACTTTACAGACACATTCTGAAGCACTCAGTCAAGTTTACATTAGTTTGTACATAGGATTTCACTTTAATGAAAATAAATATAACAAACTCGATTAACGTAACCATTTATAAGAAAACGGCGTGTTTTACTATGTTTTACTTGTAATATCGATGTGTCTGACGTCACTGGATTGGTTCCGTTACCTCAGCTGAACAGATATAGTGGAAGGACTGAACATGGAGACTGAACACAGAGACTGATGGCGGTGCCCTAAGTTTAAAAGATATAGTAAAACATGCCTTTTTCTTCGAAATGGTTACATGAATCGAGTTTGTTTAATATATTTTCATTAAAGTGGAATCCAATGTACAAAATAATGTAAACTTAGTGCTTTATTTTCTCTTTAAATGTGCAAAACTGTAAGCCAATCATACAAGTAGGTGTTTAATTTTAAAAAGACAGAAAATAGTCTATTACTGTGAAATTATGAAGATTTTGTGTGTAACAAACCTTGATCGCATTTTGAGTGGACCTCAGAAAATGACAAAAATAATTTAAAAAAGACAGTTCATGACCCCTTTAAAGATTATGTTGTGGCTAATTGGAAGTAAACTGAACTAAACTTGGCCTCCAAGAGCATGAAGGTAGAAGACTGTGCTTTTATTTAGCAGTTACATTAATTATTTAATGGAAATGTGTTTATTATTTGAGCAGAATTTTCAATGCAACTCACATGGGTGCAGCTCGATGTAAACAGAGCTTTACAACTCAGCGGACCAGATTTGACTCATCTTTAATAAGCGAACGTGTAAAGAAAGCTCACTTAAATCTAGTTAATCTTAAATGGATTATTTCATAAAGAGGCAAAATGTAGGATGTTAAAGCAAAATACACACCATATCCTCTAACTGCACTTGAATCTGCCGGTGAACCTCCGCCATCTGGAAAAGCACATCCCCTGTGGAGAAGAGGGACACATGTCAGTTAAAACAGCGGATAACAGGAAATGACCTCATGATCATGTGACTCAAGTGAGAACAAATGTAAGTGAGGCTAAAGAGACAGATCGAGTTTGGGTGGAGCAGGAAAAAGAAAGAAAGTAGGAAAGAAAGGACAGAAAAATCCCAGCGTGCATCACAACCATGCCATCACACTGAATACATACACACACACACACACACACACACACACACCATAGAAGGGCACACACAGAGACAATGACACGCTCAAAGACATTAAACACTGAAATGAAAAGTCGGATGAACGGATGGAGAACAAACTCACTCAGATGATGAGCAAAAAAAACGCAAAACATTGCAAAGCAGGGTTAAAATGCTGCAGTGTGTTAAAGAAAGATTTCACAGAGAAAAATGAAAGTTTCGTCATTATTTTGAGTTCATCATATGCCATTATGTGTCTGTGGAAAGATATCATCTGACTTTTAATTTGAGCAAGGCGCTGAAATGATATAATGTGAGCAGATAAAGTAATTTGATATCATTTTTACTCAACAAAGTGATGAAATGTGTTTGAAATTTTTTTAATTTATTATTTATGCTTCATTTGTGCCACATGGACTGCTTATGCATTTCTGTGAATTGTGCACGACAGAAGCACAACAAAAAATTTGGTTTGTTTACATGCAACTTTGTCTAAAATCAGTCACATGACCAGCTCATGAACTTCTGTTTATAGAAAATATATTTCAAAATTCTGTTTTTGTACATACAGTTGAAGTCAGAATTATTAGGGCCACTTTGAATTTTTTTCTTTTTCTTTTTTAAATATTTCCCAAATGCTGTTGAACAGAGCAAGGAAATTTTCATAGTATGTCTGATAATATTTTTTCTTTCTGAAAGTCTTATTTGTTTTATTTTGGCTATAATAAAAGCAGTTTTAATTTTTTTTTTAACCATTTTAAGGTCAAAATTATTAGCCGCTTTAAGCTATGTATTTTTTTTTAGATTGTCTACAGAACAAACCATAATATTACAATAACTTGCCTAATTACCCTAACCTGCCTAGTTAACCTAATGAACCTAGTTAAGCCTTTAAATTGCCCTTTAAGCTGTATAGAAGTGTCTTGAAAAATATCTAGTAAAATATTATTTACTGTCATCATAGCAAAGATAAAATAAATCAGTTATTAGAAATGAGTTATTAAAACTATTGGGCTTAGAAATGTGTTGAAAAAATCTTCTCTCCGTTAAAAAAAAATTGGGGAAAAAATAAACAGGGGGGCTAATAATTCAGGGGGGGGGAGGGTAATAATTCTGATTTCAACTGTATATTTCAATTATGAGTTCAAATTAATTTATGATTATCACAAAATGATGACAAAATTAACATCAAGTATGCTTTTATTTATTTAGTTAGTTACTTTTTTCATTTAAAGTGCCCCTATTATGTTTTTACAGGTTTCTCATTTAGATCTGGACATTCGAAAAACATTTTTCTGATATTTTTTTTTCTGATCAGCCAGATGATTGACTGATGATTGAAATTTAAAGCTCATTACTATTTTCTTAATTTCAACTTTTTAAGCACAGCAACAATCTGATGCAAACAATAATGATGGCCTCAGTTTTACCATATCAATTTGAGCTTGAGGCCACATTTTCCCTACTTTTTACACACATTTTTGTTTCAACAGCGTTTTAGAGTGACTGTTTACGTTTAATGGGCATGTGCACATTTTGCCTGCATTTGTAGTTGCCTTCTACTGGTTGTGTAATGCAGGATTGTCAAAAGTATCAACTTTGGTACCAGTCAGTACTAACATTTTTAAAAAGTCAATTTCCTGCTAACATTTGAGCACATTCAAACATATGCCTGTGACTGGTCACCAGTTTACCACTCTTCACTGCTGTTCACCAAGTGCAAACACAGAAACACAATGGCCAATCAGCAGTCTTTCAGAACACGCTCAACAGTGCTCAAATGTTAGCATGAAATTGACATTTTTAACTTTTCAGTACCGGCAGGTACCAAAATCAATACTTTTGACATACCTACTGTAGTTTAATGGTCATATAGGAGGTATTTGATAAATCAGGGAACAATGAGCAATAATCCAGACCACCAATCAGAGATTGACTGCGTATAGTCACACCTCTGTTTTCAAAAGTTTGCGTTTCAGACTGTTTATACTGAAACAGAACATTTCTAAACTAAAACGGGTCTTCAGTGTTTTCAACCTGCTTAATTTTAAGGTCAAAGATACCGATGTAGTGTGGAGGTCAGGTGTAATTATAATAAAATGTATACATTTAAAAACAAAAACGCACAAGTGCAAATGACACCTAAATCCTCAACATTTGGAAGTGCTTGTAAAGTGGATTTGCTTTTGAATTTCAGAAAACAGCATCTTCTTGATTAGTGTTGGGTAAGTTATTTTAAAAAGTAATGAATTACTAATTACATGCATAATTAAAATGTGTAATTACTTTTTTTAATTACTATGTCTGAAAAGTAATTTGATTACTCAATAAGTAATTTACCCACTTTACTCGATATCTAGACAACCGAAATTAAACACTTTTAATTCTGTACATTTGAGCCTTTTAACTTAAAAATGTAACATTTAAACAATAATACATATTTTATACATGTATAAACAATCAAGTAATCACACCATAGTTTATATGTACCATATACTCTCAATTTCTGGCTCGATAAATTTTTCATAAACATGTGAAATCATCTTGATAAATATAACCTTCGTTAGCTAAAAAATTGAATTATTCTGCAAAATATATTTTTATTTTGTTACTCTGCTTCACTGAAATGATTAATCTGGAGCCATTTAATTTATTTGCACTATTTAAGGTCAGTGCATTGTAAGTAACTGTAATTACATTACTAAAAAAAGTAAGGCCTTTGTTTGAGGAAAAGTAATCTAATTACAGTAACTGATTACTTTGTAATTAATTACACCTTTTTTCGACCACACAAAGCAGATCATTGATTGTACAGCAAATGAAGACCATAAACTGATATTCAAGTATGCATATTTGTTAAAAACTTACAGTATAAAGGTTTGTCTAGAACATAAGACTGAAATTAAAGTACTGAGGACTCGGTAGGACTTCAGGCGGTTTATAAATCGTTACACTTTGATCTTTCAATTTTGCATGACATAAAAAGCTAATATGCTAAAAAGCATAACAGAGGCACTTTAAACAAACCCAAAACCTCTTGCCTAACATGACTGTAAATCAGAAACGAGTCTTCTCTCCAGTGTTTTTCCTGCAGGCTGACTGTCAGAACTCAATGTAAAGAGTAAAAACAACTAAGAAAAAACTAAAAAAGAGGGAGGAAATAAACCAAAGTGAGGCCATGCAGCTGGTGGAAGTTTGAGTTGTTTTTTTTTATACCTACATGCTGCTGCTTCTGAATATGCAATGCATTGTGAAGAAAGGAACAGACAGTGAGCAGAGCACAGAGAAGACCCAGTGAGGCACTGTGAAAAGAACACACAGCAATGGAGGACAACAACGAAACCACCCTGAACTCAAGCATGATGGTACAGAGAGTCTCTCAAAGCACATGGGGCAGAGCAGATCCATAAGCTTTCACACTACACACGTCAGATCCCTGAATGCTTGTTCACACCATCTATGAGATTAAAGAGCTCTAGCTGAAGATAATTGGACAGCTGATTAATCTGAGAGAGTTGATAACTGGTTAAGGCAGAAATCTGAGTTTGCCATTAAGCCCCATTTTCATCCTAACTTGAAACAAATCTTAAAGGTCGAATAAAAAACAACAAAATACAAACAAACAAACAAAAACAGCAAATGGGAATTTGGTATGGGAATAAGGTATGTTTCCATCAAGTTGTTGGAGTGGCTGACTGTAGTATTGGTAACCTACACTCACCGGCCACTTTATTAGGTACACCTGTCCAACTGCTCGCTTTCGCAAATTTTTAATCAGCCAATTACATGGCAGCAACTCAATGCATTTAGGCATGTAGACATGGTCAAGATGATCTGCTGCAGTTCAAATTGACCATGAGAATGGGGAAGAAAGATGATTTAAGTGACTTTGACTGTGGCATAGTTGTTGGTGCAAGACGGGCTGGTCTGAGTATTTCAGAAACTACTGATCTACTGGGATTTTCTCGCACAACCATCTCTATGGTTTACAGAGAATGGTCCAAAAAAAAAGAAAATATTTAGTGAGTGGCAATTCTGTGGGCACAAATGCCTTGTTGATGCCAGAGGAGAAGGGCCAGACTGGTTCCAGCTGACAGAAGCAACAGAAACTCAAAAACCCACTTGTTACAACCAAGGTAAGTCCAACCTTGAGGGAGATGGGCTAAAGCAGCAGTAGACCACAATGGGTGCCACTCCTGTCATCTAAGAACAGGAAACTGAGGTTACAATGCACACAGGCTCACCAAAATTGGATAATAGAAGATTGGAAAAACATTGCTTGGTCTGTTGAGTCTCGATTTCTGCTGCGAAATTCAGATGGTAGGGTCAGAATTTGGCATCAACAACATGAAAGCATGGATCCATCCTGCCTTGTATCAAAGGTTCAGGCTGATGGTGTTGGTGTAATGATGTGGAGGATATTTTCTTGGCACACTTTGGGCCCATTAGTACCAATTGAGCATTGTGTCAATGCAACAGCCTACCTGAGTATTGTTACTGACCATGTCCATCCCTTTATGACCACAGTCTACCCATCTTCTGAATACTTTCAGTAGGATAACGCACCATGTCATAAAGTGCAAATCATCTTAGACTGGTTTCTTGAACATGACAATGAGTTCACTGTACTCAAATGGCCTCCACATTCACCATATCTCAATCCAATAGAGCACCTTAGGGATGTGGTGGAACGGGAGATTTACATCATGGATGTACAGCTGACAAATCTGCAGCAACTGCGTGATGCTATCACGTCAATATGGACCAAAATTTCTGAGGAATATTTCCAGTACCTTGTTAAATCTATGCCATGAAGGATTAAGACAGTTCTAAAAGCAAAAGGGGGTCCAACCCGGTACTAGTAAGGTGTACCTAATAAAGTGACCGGTGAGTGTAGCAACCAACAGTAAACGAAGCATAATAAAGACAGCTGATTTGTCACTTGGTTGTGTTCGCTAGATTTAGGCCCAATCCCAATTCTATTTCTGTACTTCCCCTTCCCCTTGGCCCTTAAAAACGAGTGTGAAGGGGAAGGGCTTCAAAATGTACCCCTAAGAATTGGGACAGCACTACAGCACCTGCACACGTCATCATATGTCATCGCGAGCTCTTGCTTGATATGAGATCAGACTATCATGACTGCTGTAGTTATTCCAGTTGTGTTATTTTTTAGTATTTATCTTCAGGAAATCACTGAAGGCATAAAGTATGTTATCATAATGATCTAATGTGGCAATAAGATGGTAACTATACTGTGTATTTACACAGTGGCCATATTCATCTATGTAAACCCCAAAAACAACATTACCATTAAAGCAGACACTGTAAAACGCTCATTCTCAGCCAGTAGACTTTTCTGACAGGGTATTTGAGTGTCAGAATGTTGTGGGACTGCTGTACAGGAGTTATTATTAGGGATTATAGATCACAAAATTTAGCAGTTTTTATTTTAGCTGTTTTTTTTTTTATAAAAGCATGACGGTAAAACATGAACGCGGTTATGAATATATTAAAACATGTGTTTGTTTGTTTCGCAAAAAATTTGCAATGATGACAAAAAAATACTAATTTGTGCTTCTCCTTCCGGGTGCAGCGAAACTTCCCTGTAGCGTGTGCATTCTGGGAATTTGCTTTACCCCTTGGTAACGAGTGTGGTCCTGAAAAATCTTTGTTTGAAGGGGTGTATACCCCTTTCCCTTAGCCCTAAGCCTTCAAGCTAAAGAGAGTTGGGACATCACTACCCCTTCACATAAAACGAGGGGTAGGGTTAAGGAGAAGGGGTAGAATTGGGATTGGGCCTTAATCGGCAAATGTGTTTCTATCTCCTATTATTTGCACTAACCCTTTTTTACACACACACTAGAGATGCACAGATCAGCTGAAATGTTACCAGAATCCGCTCCTTCATACTAATCATCCATCCGCCACACACCCGCACATATTATTTTATCTGATATATATATATATATATATATATATATATATATATATATATATAT
>CAIGQZ010032580.1:11462960-11480297 GCA_903798205.1 Danio tinwini
GGGGGGGGGTTTCAGAGCAGACAGGAAATTAAACATCAAATCATTGCTGCTCAGAAGGACTTAAATGTTGATGAAACCTAATTATGAGTGCAGAGAAAAAAAAAATCTCGAAAGCTTGTTTTTACAATTACAATCATAATTCAACTTGACTCTTTAAGCCGTCTTGGCACTACAATAACTGTAGGAGTTGTAGCCACCCTGCTGAAAAAAAACTGCTAAAACCAGCCTAAGCTGGGTGGCTAGTTTAAGCTGGTCGACCAGCCTGGTTTTAGAGGGGTGTTGGCCATTTCCAGGCTGGTTTCTAGCCATTTCCAGCCTGGTCTTAGCTGGTCAGGCTGGAAAATGACCAGCTTAAACCAGCTAAAACCAGCTTGACCAGCCAAAACCAGCTATGTCCAGCTTAAACCATGCTAAAACCAGCTAACCAACTTAGGCTGGTTTAAGCTGGATTTTTCAGCAAGGCAATGCCATATCTCAAATAAGCAATAAAAACCGATGAAAAGTTCTAATACATATAGCTTCCTGAACTGAAACGGTGGCAGAAGAAACCTCTGAAAGGAGGCAAAAAGGCTCTTTTATATGAAAGGTATGGCTTTCCTTCTGTCTCTGGTAGCACACTGTTTTAAATATCTAGTTGCCATAGAAACGCTCATATGAAAAACCATTCAAAAGCTTAAAATGAAACTTTCCACAAACGTCAGTCACTTTACTTAAAAGTACTTTTTTCTCAAAAGTTTGAACAGCATCGTTAAGGGCTATTCTTCTCTTACTCGTGCTTTCCATCCTCAGGAAATTTATGTCTGTTAGGCTCGGAAAAACTTGGCTCATGAATATGAATTATAGCATCTGACATTCTGATTGGCTGAAAGGCTGCTGTGGGTAGATGAGTAATACATAGCCAAAAGGACTGTAATGTACTCCTTGTGTTTGTTTAGTCCACTGTTGAGGCAGATAAATGTAAAGGTTTATTCACGATCTTGAAGTCCCTCTGCTAAACATCTCACCTTTGATAATGAAAACGGCCTATTTAAATGTTTTTGCATCGGAAAATTATTTCTGCATGCCAATGGCTTGAATATAACTTGCCTTATTTAGTATGCACAGTCAATGAATATGCAAATTAGACTCCTGCACGCGATTACACCAGTCACTAAAGTTCTGAAGTTAGTTAACATTACTCAACTGCAAGTCGAAACATTTGAGAAATCCAGTCATATGTTTGAACCAAAAGATTCAGAAAAAAAAGAAAAGAAAAAAAAAAAGAGTAAAGGATACAAGGTTGTCTACAAGATGATGTACAGATGCATTTTATCAATCATTGTCTACAATTACACTTACATAGAGTGGCACATAATTTGTTGTTTTAATTTATACCAGCAGCTAGCTCTCTGCAACTCACATGTTCACCCACTGAAGGGAAGCAGGGCTGCGCCTGGTCAGTACCTGATTAGGAAACCACATAGGAAAGCTACAGTAGGTTGCTGACAGAAGTGGTGTTAGTGAGACAAGCAGGCGGTGCTCAACTTGTGGCCTGTGTGGGTCCTAACATCCCAGTATATTGATGGGGACACTATACTGCTCAGTGAGAAGTTAAACTGAGATCCTGACTCTCGTGGTCGTTAAAAATTTCAGATGTCCTTCGAAAAAGAGTAGTGGTTTAACCCCGGCATCCTGGCCAAACTTGTCTACTGGCCTCTGTCCATCATGGCCTCCTAGCCAGCCCCGTATCATATTTGGCTTCATCACTCCTCTGTCTCTTCACCAATCAGTTGGTGTGTGTGGTGTGTGGTCTGGTGCAATATGGCTGCAATCACGTCTTCCAGGTGGATGCTGCACACTGGTGGTGGAGGAGGAGATCCCTCCCCCTAAATGATTTGAGTGTCCTGAAAAGGGCTATATACATGTAAGGAGTTATTTAGAGTAATACAAAGCTAATGAAGCATTTCTAATGTTTAACAATCCATGTTCCATCTCAGACAACATCATTCTTAAAGTCCACATTTTTAAGTAAAAATGCTGCAAACATCATACAAAGCCAGTGAGGAAAGCTATCATGTATAACATAAATATAATTTCGACAAGTGAGATGTTTGTAAAGATTGTAAACAGTTGTGCTTCCAAAATCCTGTTTTTGAGGTTATCTTTGGTAAACAACAGGAGAAAATGCTAAAAGTGGTAAATGAAAAGGTTTGTCATATTAAGAATACTAGATAGATGTAGATGTACCACAGGAAGTCTTTAAAGGAGGTCATATTATGGCCTTTTTACAAGATGTTCCCTAAAGGTGTCTGTTCAGTTTCAGTTAAAATAAATTTGGGTAACAATTCATTTTAAGATGTCCTAGTTACAGTGTAGGGCCCCAATCACACCAAACAATTTATATATATATATTTTTTTTATTGTGATGAGAGGTGCCTTTTTACAAATGGTTTTCTATTGTTAGAGATAATTTTGTGTGCTTTTTATACACCTGACCACATTGCTTTTATAACCTCTTCCTAGCGGGGTTAAAGTGTTGCCTTTATTTATTATGCCATGCTGTTCTTTTGTCAAAGTAAAAACTTGCTTCTTTTGCATCAGTTTATATGCAAATGAACTGCTGCTCCCGCCCCTAATTCCAGAATAGAGTGGTGCTTTCACAGCCTGTGCTTCAGTTACAACTATCAGAATACGCTTTAAAGTCTGCATGAAATGGAAGATGCCAAGACATTTTTTTTTCAGTATATTGAAGAACTTACAACTGAAACAAAATATTGTCTATAGACGGGACTTTTGTGCTTCTTTCACTTATAGCAAACTAATGGTAAGAGGGGCATGGCTAAAGCCTATTCTGGCTGAAGTTATCAAACTGATGTCAACAAAGAAGGACCACCATGCCAAATGTGAAAGCAAATAGACAGACTTTGACCTAAGATTACCAAAACAACTTAGTTGTTTTCAGTGGATCACCTTGAATGGATTGTTCACCTAAATAATAACCATGTGTATTGGCGCAAAAAAAAATAATTTCACAATTAGTCCATATTTAAAGACATATTTCTAATTGTCAAACTTTGGAGGATTTCAGAGATCTGCTTTATTAGTATTAACAGTATTAGCAAGGGGCCCGACCTCAAACATTCTTTCACACAACCCAAAATTTTTCAGAAACATTGAGCAAGTTTACATGAACACTAATAAATCGATTTTAATACAATTAAAACAATACTCTGATTAAGAGTCGACCATGTAAAGAGCAATTTTTGATTAATTTAATCTGATTAAAGTCATAATCAAACTAAAGAGAAATCAAATTAAGACGTGGAGTGTGCTGATTTTAGTCATATTATTGAAGTGCAATACAGACGTGTAAACACTTTAATCAAACTATTACCATCAAGTAGGACTTTTCACCGCATTTTGCGACAGGATATTCCATACACGGGGCTGTTTAACACTATTCTCTGCACCTACCAAGTCAGTATAGGACCGCACACACACACACACACACACACACACACACACACACACACACACACACTAACACACACAGTTTTTTTTTCCCCCATTGGCATGCGGGTATAAAATTCCATTAAAAAAAAAAAAAAAAACACTTTTCCACCAGTCCTTACTTTACTCGCATCCAATACCTCATACCTAGTCATGGGGCATGGATGAAATGTAACTGAATGAAAGTGAAACTGTCGACAAATTAAATAAGAAACACCCGAAATTACAAGAAACTCCAGATAAAATGTGGATAGCGTGGTGACGCAATGATGTTAATCGATCTATGTGTGGAAAGCTATATGTAAAACAGGATCATGAAAGGAACATTTAAAAAAACAACTCTTGTAAACACAATTATATTATTGTCTGATTCAGATTAAGGCAAATAATTAGATACATTCGATACCAGTTAATTTCAGCAAAAAAAGTAAGAACCAGAGTGTATTAGTGTACAATTGGTCGATCCATGCAAGTAAACATCCATACATCCGTATAGGGAAGCTGTTGTGTTTCCAGTTCAGGATGAGCTCATGCTGTTGTGGCACACTGAGACAGGATGCCAAATCAGTCTAGACACAGTGCAAGGCAGAGCACAGTACAAATTTGATTAAATCAGTCAGTTATAATTTATCCAGAAAATGAAACTGAATATTTAAAAAGAAGAGACAAGAAGAATAATTATTTAAAGCGTCACATCAAACGGAAGTCTAAGATCAAAACAACATCTAGAAATTGAATCAAAGAAAGTGAGAGGAAATTTTCCAGCAAGCTTTGTTCTCATGGTAACTGTTTCACAAGCAACTTTACTAAAGCAGTAAGTGTTTACAAATGCTTTTCCTTTCCTAGACCTAATGAGGAGTACAGTCCATGGAAAATATCCATTTTAACACCAAAGGAGACTACACACAACACACGCTACACTAAATTTGGGGTGTTTTTTTTTTTTTTTTGGTTTAGTAAAAGAGTCTAGCCTTGCCAACAACATCTGTGCCATAATAAGATTACAACTAAATAAACCAATCTTAATTTTCTTTTTAGATTTTTAACGCAAGCAGCTTACAGTACAGTACATTATTCAATACTACCTGACAAAATTCTTGTCACCTATTCAAGTTTTAGGATCAACAAATAACTTGAATTCCAGTTCATCATTTGGTATCAGAAGGGGCTTACAGTATATGAAACACAAATGCCTCTAGATTACGGTTATTTTACCTAAAACAAAATATGATCATGCCTTAATTTTTTATTTATTTAGGCCAGTAAGGTCTGACTTTGCTTAGACAAAAGTAGCCACTTAACATAAATCATGTACAGTATGGAATATAAATTAATAGTGCAGTGGAAACAGAATTAATATTATGTATGACTCCCATGAGCTTGCAGGACTCCCAGAGTTCACCAAGATTCTTGCCTTGCCTGAATTCATCTTCAATGCCTCCTCCTCCATCTTATCCCAGACATTTTTAAAAATGTTCATGTATGGTGACTGGGCTTTCCAATCCTGGAGCACCTTGACCTTCTTTGCTTTTAGGAACTTTGATGTAGATGCTAAAGAATGAGAAGGAGCGCTATCCCTAATGTACTGGGCAGCACAAATGTTTTGATGCCTTAGGCGGTTGATGTTGCCGTCCACTCTGCAGATCTCTCGCACACCCTTTTACTGAATGTAACTCCAAACCATGATTTTTCCTTTACCAAACTTAACTGGTTTCTACAAGAATATTGGGTCCATGCTGGTCTTCTGCAGTATTTGTGATGATTGGGATGCAGTTCAACAGATGATTCGTTGGAAAAATCTACCTTCTGCCACTTTTCCAAATGATCAACTAGAAGTCAAGTTATTATTTGTTGCTTTTACAACTGGTGTCGACGACATAACCTTTGTCAGGTAGGATAGCTATGTGTGCCTATTAAAGTGATAGTTCAACAAAAAATGAAAACTTGCCATGATTTACTCATCCTACTGTACATTTTTTTTCAAACCTGAGTTATTTATTCTGTTCAAAATAAAGGAAGATATAGTAAAGAACAAAAACGGCAATAGCTGTTAATCCCAACATTCTTCACAATATATTGTTTTGCTCAGCAGCAGAAGAAAAAATCTGAAAACTTCAGAACCACTTAAATTAAGAGTAAATGATGAGGAAACGTTTATTTCGGGATAAACTATCCCTTTATGGTGTATTTACCTAAGAAAACCATATGTTTTGAGAGGTAGGTTTAGAGATACCTACTTTAGAGTACCTAGTTATTACACAGATTATGTAATGACTATGATCAGTACATTGTAACTGTAAACAGAACTAAAATGAAGCGCTACCAACTTCATTCATTCATTCATTTTATTTACGGCTTGGTCCCTTTATTAATCTGGGGTCGCCACAGCAAAATGAACTGCCAACTTAAGGCCGAGTTATACTTCTGCGTCAAGTGCACGCGTATGCTACGGTGCAGCCTACGCATGGACGCATAGCCCCTCGCCTTAACCGTCGGCGACGTTGACGCGCACCTCTCAAAAAAAGTAACACGTACACATAGCGTAAGCTCTGTGATTGGTCAGCTTGGTAGAGCTGACGAGTGTGGGCGGAGGTGAGAGCCGCGCGCCGTATGCAGCGAGTGTTTAAAGTGTGGAGTCCCGTGAAGGAGCTCCGGAAGGAGACTGTTGTTTTGTGTTTACCTTATGATTAAAGTTGTTGCATGTCCGTCGGTTCCCACCTCAAAATGAGCAAATTTGAGCCACTTGTACATTAAGGAAGTGTTCAGAAAAACACCAGCGAATAACTCGACACAGAGAAACAAAAACACCTACTGCCGTTTGGGAAGTGTATTGCTAAAAAAACAGAAACAGTGCGCAGGAGTATAAATGCATGGCTACGCGCACGGTTACGGCGATCACTTGACACAGAAGTATAAACCAGGCTTTATCCAGCATCTTTTTTCACAGCAGATGCCCTTCCAGCTGCAACCCATCACTGGGAAATCCTACCTACTTATTTAGTAGAAATTGTTAAATTCAGTACGGACACATTAAATTTTTCAAAAGTGACAGAAAAACAATGACAAATGATACTAAATTTACTATTCAAAAAAATTGTTGTTCACATAAAATAAAGATCAGTTTTAATCAAATCAAACCTGCCAAACGTGAACACATCCTTTTTTTCCCTTTGAAATAATCTACAATAATCATGTGAAGCTCCATAAAAACTTTTGTGTGACCAAAAATACATGTCACAATGGTAAACACAGGAGACCCAAATGCAAGTGAAAACAAGATGATTTATTTAAAGAGTCACAACTGGTATTGATCTCACCAGATATAGTGTGGGGCAAGGATGCTCACACCAGAATACACACGCCAAACAGCGGTAAAGGTTCATCCATGAACCAACGTCATGTAGCAGTCTCTCATGGATATCTCACCAGATATCGAGGGAAGGGAAAGGTTAGCGCTATGGAGCAGCTCTCAAGGAAATCGTCAAGTTTACCCACGGTAAAGTTCATTAGAGTAGCGGATTTGGGGTAAAGTCTCTCACAGATAATGTTGTCTTCAGAGCAGGCAGTAATAACAACACCAATGAAAAGAAGACGTGCACAAGATCCAAATGAGACAGTCTTATGGCAAAGACCCTCCACCAGAACTAGTGAGAATGTCTAACAGGAAGCAGACACAGGAGTGAACAAACAACGGACTGATAACGCTATCTACAAAACACTGAACATATATAGACAGCGGTGACTGATAGCAGACCCCTGTGTGCTGTGAGTGGTAACAAAACACGTGACCACCCAGCTGATGAGTGTAACAGACATACACACACCACACGGTGAAGATAACCCAAACAAGACAAACCCACTTCCCACACACATATATATACACACACACACACACACACACGCAAGAAAAACAGAAAGATCCACAACCGTGACAATAAAAGCGAACAAACAACGGAAAAACTAAATACAATGCTGTTTGCCAGATCTCCCAGATCAGGTCATTAGGGTGCAAATTTACTATGAGCAATACAATGTGTTGGCATTATAAGTCAGCAGTGCCACACACAAGCAATGTATATACCATAGTAAACTGATCTGAAACAGCGACACAGGAGAACAGATGTTTTTACCGTTTTTATGACACACAAGTGTTCTTGGAACTTGTTCCACCTGGAACCTACAGTTGAAGTCACATGGAATATTTTGACAGTTTTCGGTTCTTTTTTTTTTTATTTTTGAACGTATTAAGATCATTGCAGTCTATGATGCATAAGAGAGCTCCTGGATTTCATCTAAATTATCTTAATTTGTGTTCTGAAGATGAATAAAGGTATCAGTGAATTGAAACAAGATAAGGGAGTGTAATTAATAACAGAATTCCCCTTTTTGGGTCAACTAACCCTTAAGGTGACAAAGACATCATTTGACAACTGCTGCAAATCATTGCTGTGATTAATAACATTTGCATAGAAACCTTCCTAAAAGTGAACGTACAGCAGAATAAATTCTAATGTATTTATTAATGATTAAAGTGGTTGGATTAAGTCAATATTCAGAGTTAAATATGTTTATTTCTGATCGCAAGTTTTGCGTGAGAAGTGGTGCATGCATGTTTGTAAATGAGACCCCAAAACATTCCTCCAAACCTGCTGCGACACCAAACCAGCTGTGGGAAAACACTGTAGTCCAGGTGAGTGTGTTGTGATGTGTCGTCTACGAGCATTCCCAACCGCTGTCTGTTTGTGTGTGAGGGCGCGAGTGAAACACGGTGATGTAATGAAGGGAAGCCAGTAAAACAGAGGGAGAGAGAGGGATGTGGTGGGAGGATATGAGTGGGAGGTGGTGACAGGGGCATCATTATCCTAAACAAACCAGCCAGTGTGGGAGTGTATGAAAGAGGGGGAGGAATAGTGTGCGCGCGTGTGCGTGTGTGTGAGAGAGAGAGTGTTCATTTTCAGATGAGAATGAACGCTCTACACTGCGAGTGTTTTGTGGACACATTCGACAACACAAAAAATTTGCCCAGGCTCAACTAAGAGTGCGTGACGGTGTTTATGCGAGCGTGTATGTGAGAGAACGTGGCGATTAATGCGAGAAATATCAGGAAAAACAGCAAGGAATGAAGAAAGAGAGAGAAAAGCAGGAGCATGTGTAGGCGGGAACCATTTACAGTCTGTCTCTAAACGAACTCCCGTGGCTCACGGAGAAAGACAGACAGACACACTGCTCTGTAAATTGCCCATAAAGGATTCAGTGGTGCAGGACATCTCCAAAACCTAATGAAGATGCTATTCATCGCCGAATGGCAGGAATCTGCATTCATCACTGATTGGTGATTTGGATAGTAAATGAAACCACTTTATAGTGGCAGACAAACATAAATCAAGCACTTGAGTAGAGTGCCTAATCAAATATCACTCCTGTAAAAGTATTATGTTCCCATTTCCAATTTTACTTGAGTCAAAAAAAAAAAAAAAGGTATTATAAGTTAAAATTACTTAATGTTTATTTATTTAGCAACACTGTAAAAAAGGCTGGGTTTCACACAATTCCTCAATGTTGTCCAAACATACACTAATTACATTAACTTGTTTGTTTTCTACAATTTAAAGTGGATTGAACATAAAATGATCAAGATGTCTAAAACAAACCTCAAGAATTGTGTTAATGCAGCTCATTTTAAATGCGTAGTGTGAACAAGCAGTAAAAATATGTTTCAGAGTGAAGATAATGCTTAGTTTTATTACCAAAACTGATAATCATGCTGATAATTAATAATCATTTATTCAATAGTCCCAACAAGTGAAAAGAGTACATTACATTTAACCTACATTTAACCCTTATGTACCTTTTGGGATATTTTCATCCACTCTGGGGTGATTTTGTGTCTTAATTTGGCTATAACTTTTTCTGTGTTTAAGCAAGCGAAATTACATTTGGTGTCAAATCTTGTTTTAACACATATTTTGAGAAAATGATTTTACATTTAATAAACCCCCTCAATGACACCCTTTGGGCAAATGCACTAAATTAAACTGCTGTAAAAATGCACCAAATTCATATTTTATTTCATTTTATTTGCATAAATCTTTTAATCAACCTCAGTCCTGAGGTTTAGTAGATCAAAACTACTAAATTGCTTAGAAAATTACAGAATCTTAACTCCTTAATTGCCAAATTTATGAATGATACTGATAATGATAATAATGAAAACTGATTTGGTGGAAAAAAAAACAGACAAAATGTTATATTTTCAAAATAAAAAGTAACTTTGGACTGATTTTGTTTTACCTCATTTCAAAGTCTTGAACACGTGAAACACATTGCCTTAGATGCATTGTTTTTGATTAATTGTCTTGTTTTTTTCTCCCTTATTTACTGTTGGTTTTTGCCCGTTGACTTCCATTGTAACCACATTTTTAAATTACAAAACCATAACATCATATAATCATGCATTTTTGATTGTTGTTGGTTTTCTTTGTTGGGAAGAGGTAAAATTTGTCATTTTTACTGTAGATCATCAGTTGGCACTATTAAGCCTTTAGATAGACCTGTGCTTTAAAAAAAAAAAAGTTTCTGGATTTTATATGGAATATAACTGCAAATTAATGTGTGTGTATGTGTGTCTGAGTGTGAGAGTGACCTTTATGCACTTACCTTGATGTGTCTGAGAAAATCAAAATATGCATCTCAGCTCTCAGAACTATGAAGTAAATAAAAACAAAGACTGTGTATTTATGCACCATCACATGTGGTTATGATAGAAATCAATGGGTCAAAAACACCAACAGTAAACTAGGGAGAAATTTTTTTTAAATCTAACAAAAGCATCATTCACATGTTTAAGCCTGTGATAAAAGGTAAAAAAAAATCTAGTCCACAATTACTTTTTTAAATAGAAAAAAAAAGTCATTTTGTGTGTTTTTTACAACAAATCAATGACATCATTTGTAAATTTGGCAAATAGAGAGTTAAAAACCCCGTAATTTTTAAACAATTAAGTAGTTTTGATCAGGACTAAGGTTTATTAACAGATTTATGCATAACAATTAAAAAAAATATATCTGATGCATTTTTACAGCAGTATAATTAAATGGATGTTTTCAGCCATAATAACAAAATAAAAGGGTAATAAGTTTGAACAATGCACACAGGTTAACACAAACAATAAAATAGACATACTAAAATTCACTTTTAGTAACATATGTAGAAGCATCAATAGTGGGGACTTACAAGATCTCCTGTTTGTGACTCGAATCAATTTGTAAATCGAATCATTTACTAGAGATTCCCTTTGACTGGATCATGTGAATCAGTTAATTGGATATTCGCTCTTAAACAGATTATTTGAATCAGTGAGTCATCACTCTGGATACAATCACTGGACTTGATTCAGAAGAGCTCATCCCTATGCCCTAACTCAGAGGGACATCTTCGAAGGGATTAGAGCCCTTCTGAAATAAACACAGTGTGCGACACAAAACAACTTCTCTGTGCCAAGGATCATGTAGGTCCAAAATATCCATCAGTTGCACCCTTTGCCCTTCAAAGGGGGCACTTTTGAGCACTTCAATTTGGAATGACTAATTTTAAAGGCCATGACTGTTTTCAGTCCAAAGCACACTTCTGAGTGTTATATATACAGTTTGGAACAGGCAGTTGGTCTGAATGGAACATTTGAATCAGGGAGTCATTATTTCGAGAAGACTCGCTCTAAATGGATCATTTAATTCAGAGAGTTATTAAACACAGAGTCGCTCTAAATGAATCATTTGAATCAGAGAGTCACTCAAGGAAGACTGGCTCTGAGTGGATTGTTTGAATCAGTGAGTCGTTAAAGGGAGACTCTGGGTGCATCTCAATCAGTTCAGTATTCCGTGCAATAATCAAAAGTCCCACAATGGACTATGAACTGTGATGCACACTATGCACCCTTAACGAACAGTCTGAAGTTCAAATTATGAATCACATGAACCAAATCATTAAATATAAAGACAAACGAGAGTTGTTTTTTGTTTTCTAAAAATAATATTATTTATTTATTTACGTTTAACATGACTAAACATACACTGAGGGAGAAAAAAAAATAATAATAATAATAAAAAATAAAATAAATCACCATTTGTCCATACTACTTATTTAACATAAGCTGAAACGGTTTAATTTTTGAGTTTTTGGGTACAACTTAACGTTTAATCCACTTAAATTTGTACAAAGTAATAAGTAAACTCAAATCGATTAGTTTGGTTGGTGTAGCTAAACAGGTTAGCAACAATATAGCAAACATTTATAACCATTTAAATGTAGGACTGTTGCCGATATATGAAACAATCTAACTATTTATCCATAATGTGCTATTAAAAACTTTCAAATTATTATGAGTCCTGCTGTTGTTTAGAGATTTCAGTTTTGATGAACCACAATAAGGACGTTCTTATGTCAAACTTTGTGTCCCAATGTGAAGTGAACCAAGCTCATTACTGCCCTTTACGGTGCATTAATTAGTGTACACAACCTACTGATCCACGACTTCAGAAGCTAGCAAGCTGATTGAGATTATCACTCTCTCTGAATTAATCATTTAAGTGAATGGGTAATGATTTCTCCAGTTCAAATCAACATTAGTCAGCTAGATTTAGGAAAAAAAAATTATGTACATGTTTCTTAAAATAACAATTCCCATTAAAGCACAGACATTTTTACTTTTAAAAATGTACTTAAGTAAAAATATGTCCACCGTTGGCTCTTTATTATCTTCTGAAAGCTGCAGTGAGTGGCCGGTTTGTCATTTTATGCAGAACATGGAGAAGAGCAGCACATGATTTTAGTCAATGTGTGTATGAGCTGCTCTGTTCTCAAGCGCAGGTGGAGTCCTGTGTTTACATGAGAGAGAGAGAGAGAGAGATAGCGCAAGAGAGACGGATATAACCTTGAGCTATCCCTCTGGGAAAGACACTGCAAAACTCAATGCAATAGACGTTTGGGCGTGGAGAGTTAGGGAACAATTATGCAAAAAAGCCTGAACAGATAATTGGTACTTTATGTGTGGATGAGCTGCGTTTGAAGCTGATAGTGGTGATCAATGCACTCGTGACATTCAGCCAACAGAGGAACAAAATGTCACACACTGACCTCTTTGCTCAGTATAAAGAATGGATTGCAGTAGTGGAATACAGTCAGTGTGAAAACAAAACTCGCAATGTTTATTTTGTTAGCGATAGTTAGTTTTGCTAGTTAATCTACTGAAAAAAAAGTTTTGGTAATCTTCAATCAAAGTCTAACCATTTGCTTCCATGTTTGGAGTGGTGATCTTCTCTAATGATGTCAGTTTAATAGCTTCAGTCATTTTTTATTATCGTTAGTTTGCCATGAGGGAATGGCGTGCAAATAGAAAGTCTCATACCCTACTCTATTTTCCTTTTCAGTTGGAAGTACATCAACATGACGAAATTAAAGTTTCAGAAACTTCCAGTTCACTAGGGTAGATATTTTTTTGGGGATGCATCGATTTATTTTTTACTAATTTAAATTGGAAAGTTGGCTATACAGGATGTAGATAAGATTTTTCGGTAACACTTTATAATAACTACACACTATGAAGCATTTATTAAGCATTAGCAAATAGTGAATTTATTATCTGTTAAGCATTAACTCTACATTAATAAACGTTAGTAAGCAGTTTATAACTGCAGCTACAAATGCTGTATTCTTGATTGATAACCACATTTATAATGTGCTTAAAAATTGTACTTTCATACTTTGTTAATGATTTATTTTTTCATGACTAAATTAAGTATTGCATTATTAACAAACCATTTGTATTTAAGAGTAGTTTGTGGTTAAGATAATTCAGAATGAGTTAGTAAATGATTAATAAACTATTGAAATTAACATTTATATATTGTATTATTCAGGCATATAGTAATGATTACCATGTATGTTAATAAATGCTTTATTAAATTAACTTCATGCCGTGTTGTGACCTAATCTAAAGTGAGGACTATTTATGCTTTCTAAATCCCTTATAAATGACATATAAAGGCTTAGTATCAAACAAATAACAAGCTTTGCAATCTAAAATTTCTATAAAGTTTAAACATTGCTGAATAACAGGAGTGTCAAAATACGACATCAAATTGGATAAAACAACAATATAATAATATAACGATATAATATGATGAAATGTTTAAACTGTACAGTCATTTTATTTTAGATAAGGTTGCAAAGATTTGTTTTTCATTTGATATAGTTTAATTTGCGTATCTTCAAACGAATAGAAATTAATAATGTCATTTATGTTCTTTTTTCCTGTTTAGAATTTATCTGAGCCTTATATTGTCATTTATAAAGGATTTATAAAGCATAAATAGTCCTCACTTTAGGTCACAAAACAGGATGAAGTTCAGTTAATAAAGCATTTATTAACATACAAATTAACTATTAGAATATGCCTGAATAATAAGAATTATAAATGTTCATTTTAATAGTTTATTAATCATTTACTAACTCATTCTGAATGATCTTAAAAAACAACCAACTATGCTTAAATAGCTGGTTTGTAAATAATGTAATACTTAATTTAGTAATGAAAAATAAATCATTAACAAAGTATGAAAGTACAGTTATTAAGCACATGATAAATGTGGTTATAAATCAAGAATACAGCATTTGTAGCTGCAGTTATAAACTGCTAACGTTTATTAATGCAGAGTTAATGCTTAACAGATAATAAATTCATTCATTATTCATCATTCATTCATTTGCTTATGCTTAATAAATGGTTCATAGTGTGTAGTTATTATAAAGTGTTACCAATTTTTCTTCAGTAGATCACAACATATGATTTTTAGCTGACACAGTTCTCCTTGTTCATTCATGAAATCAAGAAATCAAGTCAATGGAAAATGGCACTTTGAGAGTAAGAAATAAATCAGTGAAATCAGAAGGCAGAAATCAGTGTGCACACACCTAAAAGCATCTTGAAGGCTGGTGCTCAGTCAAGCCAAACATAATAATGAAAACATTGTAAAGTAATTACACTTTTTTTATTAATTAGGGTTATCATTGTTTGCATGTGTGATGTCTTAAGTTTGACTATATCCAGGGTTATCTTGTATTTCCTGTGTTAGGTCCCGTGTGGGATCTGTTGTGGTTGTGAATGGTGTTTTGCAGATCCGACATGATTGCTGATTGGTGGGTGGGTTGTCACACCTGAGATCCATTATGTGGTGCCCATAAAGGATCCGACATTTGACATGAGAGGGAAGCTCGATTGGCCGCATCTCCTGGCTTGGCGTTTTTGATTTATTGTAGTTTTGTTTTGGAGCATGCGCTCAGTTCACTACCATGCATTTGCATTTCACTACTGACTTCCATTTATACTGACTTTGATTACTTTAAATACTTTAATTAGTTATGCTTTTGTTAATAAAACATTTCTCTTTTGCATTTACCTGGTCCGTATTGTCTCTCTAATGTTGCAACTTTGAGCCGGTTGTAACACCTGTGTGACCGGATGAAGGTCAAAACGTCCAATTAAATGGTCTTTTGAGAGCTAAAGTGGCAGTGTGCTGATTTTGTTTACTTTTGTCTTGAACTGCAAAGGCACCATAACACATCTACAGCTGTCTAATGTGTGATACAGAAAGTGATTCAAGTGATTGTGCCATGTATTGATAATTCCTAATTTGAAGCTTTGACAAAAAGTGGAGTGTAGACAGTACATTCAAAATGTTAAATTCAATTCAATTATTAGTTGAATTAATGATCATTTTAATTCAATTAATAGTTTCAATAGCACTGATACTGTCTATATAAACATATATACTGTGCACTACCTGACAAAAGTCTTGTCACCTATACAAGTTTTAAAAACAATATATAATAACTTAGTTCATCATTTTGTATCAGAAGTGTTTTATATGAAAGGCAAAGGACTCTATATTACGCTTATTTTACAAAAAAAAAAAAGACTATGCCTTGATTTTTAATTATTTAATTAGGACAGTAAGGTCAGACTTTGCTTAGACAAAAGTCTCGTCACTTATCAGAAATAATGTACAGTATAGAATATAAAGTCATGGTGCAGTGATGAATATTGTGTATGACTCCCATGAGCTTGGACGACTGCATCCATACATCTCTGCAATGACTCAAATAACTCATGAATAAAGTCATCTGGAATGGCAAAGAAAGCGTTCGTGCAGGACTCCCAGAGTTCATCAAGATTCTTTGGATTCATCTTCAACGCTATGTCCTAATCCTTACATCAGACATGCTCAATAATGTTCATGTCTGGTGTCTGGGTGGGCCAATGCTGGAGCACCTAGACCTTCTTTGCTTTCAGGAACTTTGATGTGGAGGCTGACGTATGAGGAACGCTGTCCTGCTGAATAATTTTTTTCTCCTGTGGCTTGTAATGTAATGGGCAGCACAAATGTCTTGATACCTCAGGCTGTAGATGTTTCCATCCACTCTGCAGATCTCACTAACGCCCCCATACTGAATGTAACCCCAAACCATGATTTTTCCTTCAGCAAACTTGACAGATTTGTGTGCGAATCTTGGGTCCATGTGGGTTTCAATAGGCATTCTGCAGTATTTGTGATGGTTGGGATGCAGTTCAACAGATGATTGAAACATCTACCTTCTGCCACTTTTTCAATTGATCAACTAGAAGTCAAGTTATTATTTGTTGCTCTAACAACTGGGATCGATATACTGCTAACAATTTCCTGTAGAATCGACTGTACAGTAACTTGCAGCAATTTGCTAGTAACTTACTGTAGATCAATACAGCAAAAAAAAAACTATTTACATTTATAGCACCATTTATCTTGATGTATGTAAAGTATTGTATATCTTTACTGCAAACTTAATATTTTTCACATTGCAACTTTAAAATAAAGTAACATACTGCATAACTGTCCTACTGTCAAATACAGTTCATGTTACAATTAAATACTGTGAAATGTAGTAAACAAACAAACTAGCAAACAAAAACTGTGAACTAGCAAAAAAAAAAAAAAAAAAAAGTCTAGAGTGCAACATCACATCCTGTTGTCCATATTTGCTGCAGGGCCATTTTGGTGTAATTTTGGCACTGTTGCTCAGTGCCCAGTGTGTCCTGAGCTTAACTCTGCTCCTGCATAAACACCTTCCCGCAGAGCTCAGCTGCCCCTCTAATCACACACCTGAAAGTCCTCATCAAGACCTGCTTCAGCTGAAAATCACAGTCAGGTGTGTGTTAGCAGATCTACAGCAATGAGCTCTCCTGCGCTAATGCATAATGCAGACGCTTCTGTTCTGCGTTTGTGTGTGTGTCTGTGTGTGTGTGTGTGTGCGTGCGTGTGTGCGTGTGTGTGTGTGAGAGCATACAAGTACACACTCGTGACTTAAAGCAGAATGAGTCATTGTCACACTGCCGGCGATCAGCAGCACAGGTTCACAAGCCACACCTGCACATGATCTGCATGAAAGAATGACAGTGCAAAACAGCCTTCGCTGCTTTTACATTTTGGAACGCGTGATATGGTAAAAGTAGATTACTTTTGGAAAGTTGGATTAAGTTAGCATAGATCTTTTTACTCAACATTACTTGCAGTTTCTGTCAGTGTCATCAGCTGTTGGCCACATTAATTAGTTAAACAATTAAAATAAACTGCCTGAAGGAATCTTGTATTGTTTAAATGTAATAGCAGTCAAAATGCAACGTTTTCTCCATCGTTCCTTTTCCCTATTGAATGAATTATTCCATTGTCACAGTTTTATTTCATCTTAAATGTTTATATATTTTATTTAGGCTATATATTTTTCTATTTCAAATTTTCATTCCTTAATTACTTTATT
>CAIGQZ010032580.1:11480697-11503320 GCA_903798205.1 Danio tinwini
ATATATATATATATTCCATGGTCTGTTGAAATTCTTGGTTCTGATTGGCTGAGGGTGTGCATTAACTTCGTTGCATTGGTAGTTCCACTCAGTTTTGATTATTGCAAAGAACATAGAATCACCAAGAGGCAACACTATGGCTGTTTCTCAATATGCGTTCTTCAGCGGTCTTGTGTCCTTCTGTTCTCGTGTAACGTCATTATCAGCTGCCAAAGTTCAGGTCCAATACTCAAGACCGCAAGAATGGAGGACGCGTGAAACATCCCGAATGTGTTTTTGATAGAGGACGCATGGATGCAGACTTGAGCACTGAACTCCCTCGAGAAGAGCCAGAAGTCATTGCGACTGGGGGTGTGAAGCGCAGCATTTTATATATATTTATTTTTTAAAGTTCAGAGATATAACTTATTTAACTCAGGAGTTTCCCTAAATAAAACGGTGAATATAAACATTACCATGGACATCTTAATAAAGGAATAAACACATTAAGGGTGTTTATTCACAAAAAAACATATTAAAATCTGTTTTATTTATATTGTGCAACGTATATTTAAAATGTTTTTATGCAGAGTATATATTTTGAAAAGGAGAAAAACAATAAATCGTTGTATGAACGCTGTAACATTTAAATAACTTTCCATTTGAAACGCGTGAAGGTCATGTGACCATCAGGAACAACGCAGCATCTCGTTCCTCACAGGACGCGTTCTCTGTTCTCGCGGTCTCCCGAGTTTGTTCTTCCGAGGACACCTAGCAAGACCCACAAGAACCCAAGTCTGTTCTATGCGTTCTTGGAATTGAGAAACAGTCTATGTTTCTATTCGGGAAACAGCCAGTAGATGCAGTTAGTGTCACGCGGTGGCCATTTTAATTTTTAGGTTTACTCAAATTAGAGTGATACAAAAATGAGTATACCCCAAAACAAAAACTACTTTATCTAAAAGTTTGTAAGGGCTCCATGACAGCTGTTTTTAATGACAGCAATAAAAATCATGATTAAGTCTGGAAATTAGTTTATATAGTATTATAACATAATACTGCAACAAAAGTACTGTCAATCTGTTATCAGCACATTTTTAAAGTAATGTTAATTTAATTTAACATGCCAGTATTAATTTGTATTATGCCAGTGTGTGAACTATTAAATTAAGGTCATTTAAAGTAATTTCATCTAAAAGTGACAGTTTCAAGAAAACAAATATGGTTAAAATATATATAAAACAAGTCTGTAAAATTAACTATTAAAAGTGCTGATAATTAACAGTCTTGATTGTAAGTGTTGTATTGGAGTCTTTCAGGTTGTATTTCAGCTTTAATGCACTTTTTAAATAAATAAATAAAAAACAAAGCAGCTCCTTGCCATCGCAACAGCAATAAGACCCAATGGACGGCTGGTTGCTTTCACTCCAAAATGGCGGAATCGCAGGGCTGTTGCTGGGCGCTGCTTTTCCAATTATTATATTATAAGTTATTATATAGTTCATGTAAAAGGAAATCGCGTCTTTAAAAAATTCAACTCTAAACTTCAGCTTCATGAACAGCTCCTGCTTAAAGGGTCACAAAACACCAAAACACATTTTTCGAGCTGTTGACAGTCATATATGTGTCCCATGCTGCTATAAGCACTATTAGGACACATATATTTTACTAAAAACATTTCTTGTTTCTGCGTTATTCTGAGCAAATTCGTTCTTCTGTTTTAAAAACATTTTTTGAAGCTGCATCACGGTGATTAGATACTTGCGTGTAGTCCAGCGTGGAAAGTGGATGTCTATACCTGTGAGTACATCGTGACGCCTCTGAGTGTGCGGCATTACTTCATGAAAAAGACTGTTCAAACCAATCAGCGCGCTCTATTGTGTATGCGGCGCAACTTCATTAATATGCATGATAGGCCTAGCTTCGAAGACTGTTTACCTGTTACAGTGTTCAGACGCCACGTTGTGTTGCCAAAACAAGTAAAAAAACAAGAATTATTGCTGCGTTTATTATTGTGCTGCAATAAAGGTTTTGTTTACATTTTCCCGCTGAGAGAGCACAGCTGGACTCACGTGTGGATTACAGTGCACGCGACACACGACAAATTCGTTTTACCCGAGAGCTTCTCACATAAGGAAATTATAAAATCTGGATTTGCCGCTCGTCTCCTTTTAAAAAAAGATTTGGCTCTAGCTTGTATTGATTGTCCTGTATCTACAGATTTGGTAAGTGTATGTGTGAGAGCAGTGCCCTTTGTTTGTTCATTCAGATGGCAAAGTTAGTTTGTGTCGTCAGCAGAGCTCTTTCAGTTTTTAAAGATATACCATAGTCAAAATGATTTAGTTACTAAGTCTACAGTATGTTAGAATCACTGCAATATTATAGAAGGAAAGATCTGCTGTAAATGCTGCTCTCCGAATGTAAACATGTACTGTAAACACCACAATCAAACTTTTACTGTAGTGTAGGATTTTCGCTGCATTTTGTGACAGGATAGTCTATTCACACACGGCTTTCTGACGCTACCTACCGAGTGCATCCAAGTTAGCGAGAAATGCGGAGGATTTTTTTTCTCCCATACGCCGTGCGGTATCAAACACTCCATTAAATCTCCACTCACCAGCAGTTCCTCTTGTTTGTCACGGGGAACATGCAGGGAATGTTCCTGAATAAAAAGTGAAAGTGCCAAACTGCAGTTAAAGTTGACAAATTAATAATTTGGCAAATAATTAGATTACTGATGTGCTTGTAAACACAGTCAGTGTCTTTCTCCCCTGCGTCTGTGTGTTTGTTTTGCCTGTGATCAGCGCGTGCCCAAATAAAAACTTCCTTCTTTGCAAATCCTTCCCTCTTTCTCTCCTCGACACTCCCACACTCCCAGAGCTGGACACGCCCACTTTCCTGACTTTTTCCAAACTAGAGGTGTGAAAACAGGGGGGTTTCGCGGCCCTTTAAAGCAACAATCGCTGTCTTTTTGTTAGATCAATTCCATGAGATCAATTTGCCTAGCCTAATAATTTGATCATAAAGATGCATAATTACACAATTTAATTACTTTGGATATTAAAAAAATATATATATTTGTTAAACAGATTTTATAAAAACAGCATGTTAAAACTAAACAGAATAAAGTGTGAAGGCTCAAAGTTGATAGCAAATGAAATAAATTAGCTTTAATTTCATTAGCCAGTGAATTAAGTAACATATTCCTAAAGCGTATTTAATTGATATGGTACTATTAATAAGATTTGTATGTTTATTATGAAATGTAAATGGCGAACATTCTGATATAGGTAGCCCAGCTTTTGCTGTATTAAAGGTATTGTTAAAAGTGGAAGGGTGGGGAGAGGGTATTAATGATATTAACAAGAATGTATTATTACTATTAAATCATTTAGATGATTTTATTAACATTACCTAACACGGAGTAGAACTAATACATTTGTTATTTACTATTGTTTGTTGACATTAAACTGCTCATGTTTTGTTCATGTATATAAAATGTGTTTCATAACGTATTATTAACAAATGTATAATGTTATGTAATAATGTATAGGTCTGTCACTATATATATATATATATATATATATATGGATCTCCTTATTCACCACCAGTGTGCAGCATCCACCTGAATGATGCAACGGCAGCCATTTTGCGCCAGACCGCACACCACACACCAGCTGATTGGTGGAGAGGAGACAGAGTGATGAAGCCAATTATGATATGGAATATGGAATATTTCATTTAGTCATTTAAATAATTAGGCATTGGAATTAGAATGTGAAAAGTTAAATCCTAAATAAATAATAATAAATGTTAACAAAAAAGTGCAAGCTAAAAAGTACCAGAGGCTGCGATATCTGCTACCAGATCTATTTTCAGTTGTCAGACACCCACATGAAAAGTACTATAGTAATTTACAGTAAATACTATAGTGTTTAACCATACTGACAACTCCAATAGAAATAGAGCTAAATCAGCTAAAGTGTTGCTAGAATAGTTTATGTATGGGAGATAGATATAGCATCACCAAAAATGATTGAAAACATGTCCCTGTACTGTGCGATAAGTCAATATATTGATTATTGTGACAGGCCTAATAATGTATTAACAGTCATGAAATCAACATGAGCTAAGATCTGTAAATGCTTCAGAAGTTTTAACAGCCACAGTAGTCCATGTTAAGAAATGCAGTTAACAATGACACCATTCTGTTTAGTGTAACCACACATTGACAGAGCCCAAGTATTAATTATGACATTTTTCAGAGAGTATATGGTTACCATAGTACTCTTTTGTCCAGGAATGTGAATGACGCAGCACAGATGATCAGATGTGTGTACTGTATGCGGACTGTGTAACTGGAGATGTCCACATTGTGCAGTGTGTGTCCAGCAGGCTGTCTGCCTCTGTGTGATTCACTCGCAGTGAGAGTCAGAGAGTGGGCTTCAAGTGCTAATACCTTCTGGGAGTTCATATGAGAGGTGAAGCTGTGCTGATTGCGTTATACATGAGCGGGGAGTTTACTCCGTCGCAGAGCTGTAAACTCCCTGTGGAAATCATATAATGGAGACACTGCTTTCATGTCTTGAGCAACGGGGCCGGCGTATGTGACACTGCTGACCCGAAATGATGGATATGAGCCAATTAAATTCATTCAATGCACTCACTTCTTGAACAACAAAGAAAATGACAGATTATAAGACAGTATGTGACTTTAAAAGGCAGATTATTTGTTGTTGTTGTTTTACGTGGGTTTTTTATGCCATTCAAAGTCAATTTTGTTTAGCTTCGACTTTCTATCATGACAAACTGATTGCTTTTATAGTCTCTAAGATCGTTTTGTATAATGGATATACATATAAGGACTAAAATAAGTATTAAACACAAGACCATTTTTCTCAGAAAACCTATTTTTGAAGGTGCTGTTGACCTTTTTTTATGAGATGTCAGTAACAACTAAAGTAAACCATGCATACAAAGCAAACAAAACTAGTTAGGAGTTATGTAATATAATGAAATAATACAGGGGAAAAAAATTATTAAACACATGAAGGAAGAAAGGTATACAAATGCATGGAAAGCCCAGACAGCAGCTGAGAAATCTCAGTTTTTATAAAACAACCCTGCCACTTGTCAGTTTAAAATAATATTAGCTGCATCAGTCCCACCATCTAAGTCACCAGATGATGAAGACGAAACCAGGGTGGACATTTTAGCAAGACAATGATCCCAAACACAGCCAAGGAAACTCTCAACTAATTTCCGAAAAGAAAATTAAGCTGCTAGAATGGCCCAGACAATATCTTAGCATGCATTCAATAGAAAATAAGAAATAAAGATCAGAGTTCCTACAGGATCATCAATATTTGAACACTCTTTTAAAGTGTGTGTGTGTGTGTGTGTGTGTGTGTGTGTGGGGGGGGGGTATATACAATAATACATTTTAGTAGTTCATAACTAATATTTCAATTGTTTTGTTTTTGTTTGTTTGTTTCTTTGTGTTTTTACTAAAAATCTGGGTAAATTTTTATTTTAACAGTTGCTTTAGAAATATGTTTACCAGGAAAAACCTGGCGTGTTCAATACTTTAAGTTTATTTGAGTTTATTTGCAAAGAAAATAATTTCTATTTGTAGAATTAGTCAGTTTCCCTCGCCACCAATATTAGCTGTTTCCATCCACCTATTTTTGTGCACATTTTAGATATGCACATAAAAAACGGCTGAAGGAAACATCCTAATGTGCATAAGTTTTGAAAATGCGCATAAAATAACGCATCCGCACAACTGAGTAGGACAAACTTTTTATTTAAGAAAAGATGCGCATAAACTATGATGGAAACATTTTTGCCAAACAAATTCCATTATGTGCATTAAAAAAGGTCATGTGATTTTGTAATGAGAGATCATGTGATAATAAAAATGTGCATAAAAATAGACAAACCAGCAGGCTGAGCACGTTGTAAAACATCTGAGATGTTGTTTTGCTCATTCTAAAATGCTATAACCATTTCAGTATTAGTGTTATTATTAATTACCTTAGAATTAAGAGCGTCTGTACTCCGTGTCTCACACCTTCAAACGCCACTATGTATTCATCGCATGTCGGCATTTGTCTTCTGAGGCGCAAATCATTTTTTAAATGAAGAAAAAAATTAAAGCAGCTTCTCCTACCGCAGCAAATTCCACTTTTGCCATTGATATTTGGAAACAGTTATTTAGGAAGTGACAATTGTGTTCTCTTTGTTCTCTCGTTGGATGAAAACACTACTTTATTTGCATGTCTTTTATGCAATATTCCAGTTTTGCGCATACATTTTATTCACATCTTTGGATGAAAACAAAGCTATTGTTAAAGATTTTTAAGCCACTAATTTATAATTATAATAGTTTATAATCAGTTAAAATAAGGGGTATGACATTTCCCACCATTTTGTACTTTAGCTCAAGATGCTAACCTCAAACCAGATATCACATGGCATGTATAAAACAGTTTTGTATTTTCGTTATAGTTTTTAAAGAGGAAATGAGAAATTCACTGAAATATCACACTAACGGAGTTAACAAATAATTAAACTACAAGTGGTGTATGCTAAATATGTTGTGCAAATTAATGAGAGAAGAATAAATAACATCCCTCAATAGCTGTTTCCATCCACCTATTTTTATGCACATTTTGGATATGCGCATAAAAAAACGGTTGATGGAAACGCCATGATGCGCATACATTTTGAAAATGTGCATAAAAAAACATATGCGCATAACTGAGTAGGATACACTTTATTCGATAAGAAAAAATGCGCATAAACTACGATGGAAACACTTTTACCGCACAAATTCCACTATGCGCATTAAAAAAAGGTCATGCTATTTTGTTATACGAGATCATGTGATAATAAAAATGTGTGTAAATGAACAAACCAGCAGGCTGAGCACATCTGAAATGTTGTTTTGGTCTTTCTAAAACGCTTTACTGTTTAAGCATTAGTGTTATGTTATTAATGACATCCAAAATCAAGAGCGTCTGTGCTCCGCGTCTGACCTTCACTGTGTGTCAGGATTGCCTTCTGAGGTGCAAGTCATTTATTAGATGAAGAAAAGATTGACGCAGCTTCTCTTATCGCAGCAATTTCAGTTTTTACTCTTGATATTTGGCGCCAGTTAATCAGGAAGTGACGATTTTGTTCGCTTTGACTCATTGGATGGAAACGCTGCTTTATTCGCTCATCTTTAATGGAATAATCCAGTTTTGCGCATAAAGTTTATTTGCATTTTTGGATGGAAACATAGCTAGTGACTTCCAGAGATTACTACAAGAGGAAGGGACATCATTTGGAGCAGGTCACATGCTCTTTAGATCAGCACTATTAAGATTAAGATTGTTATGCCTTTTTTATAAGCAATGTAACATGCGCTGACAAATAACATAAATAAAAAAATATAGTTTCATGCCATTAATTACAGTAAACTAGTAAATAAGGCTTAATTATTTGATGATAATTGAAGCAGAATGTAAGATTCAGGAGTCAGAGATGGTCAAAAATAGATATAGTGGGAGTTAAGTTAATATTCTCAGGACAAAATGTTCCTAAATACACATAAAAAACATTGACAACTTTGTGATTTCATTCGAAGGTTTCGTTAAAGTTAATACAAAATAATAGGTTTATCTTGAAGAAGCAAAATGCATGTGTAATGTATATTTTGTGTGATTCTTTTCAAAAAGAGCGACCAAATAGTACTGTCAGACTGACACACAGTCAGAAAAAAAAAAAAAAAAAAAAAACGAAAACAAAAGTCGACCAGAGCTTATATTCTCTCAGGACTCCTGATAGTGAGGTAGAAGAAGGTTCAGTCTGTGCCCCAAAAGTTCAACAGACGATGGATATCACATCCCGAATACAAACGAGACTCGCTGCCGTTCCCCATCAGCAACAAGCATCTGTAGGGTCACGTACTGTATACACCCACTCCCACATTCTCAGCAGAACAAAGAACCCACCAACACATCTGACAGCCTCTCCTCTAGCAGAAAGTCAAATGCTATTTCAAGAAGTTCTAGCCCTCCAACTAGATACGCTTTTTAAACTGATCATAAATGATGCATCGCTGAGCTTTCCTGCAGCACGGCAGATAAATTCCTATCCACCGCCGTCAGCCCCTTTGACTTCATTTTTCCACGCAAACTAGCGAAACAAGGAATAATTTACGTTGGTACATAAAGTGAGTCAGATTTACTGTAAAAAGGCACCATGGAAAAAAAGCATCTTGCGAGGTACAACTTCTGACAGCAGGGTTTAATGAAAGCAACGTCGGCACTTTGCTGAGCATGTGGATCCATTAGCGAGTGCATTTGTGGTGTCATGTTGGATCAAGCCACACAGTTTGCGTGTTCCCTTGAGGACAAAACAGGTCGGCGACACTCACCCAAGTCTTTAGATCCTTGGCTTTCACTGGCCAGCTCTCCCATCCTCACCAGAGCATCAAAATAGCCCTTCGCTGCAAACGTCACACCTGAAAAAAATAAATAAAGAAATGGAGTCAAAAACATTCTCGACTCTCATTACAGCTGTAAATTCAACGATCAAAGGGCCCCTAACAAGGATGGGATGACTCTCAGCTGCGCAAGCTGGTATCAGTACAGCAGGGTAACGAGCAGCAAGAAAGAAAAAAAGAAAAACTATAGGATTGAATGAAGCTGTCGCACAACAGGAAACACAATCAGTTGTACAGGAAACACATTTAGAATCAGTAAAGATAGCCCTCCTGTGACTATGGAAATTTGGCCCTTTTTTCCCTTCCGCCTTTACAAGGCCAGCCCAGCTGTCTCCTTCACTCACACACCGCTTCTCAATCCCATGCCTCATTACGGTTTTAAAATGTCAACTCTAGTGAAAAAGAATAAACAGAATATCATTATCTCCAAACCTCTCCCTGGATTCCCACTTGTGTGCGGGAAAGGGAGAGAGAGAGAAAATGTTTGCGTTTGATTGTTTGTGAGCTGAGTTTTCAGTATAGACTAATAAGTTTCACAGTGGTCTGGCTTTGTCTGGTTCACATTGGCTTTGTGTTGGTCTAGTTGATGGGATGACGTAACTAGAAAATCCTGACAGTTACAATGTGTTTTAAATGAGATTTCATGCCTTACAATTTTTGTATTAAGCAGATATCAGAGCCTTTAAGACACCACAGATATCACCGTCGGGATGGTTGGTTGATGGGATGGATGGATTTGATGGATAGATAAAATAGATGGATGGACAGACTGATGAATTAATGGATGGATTGGATTGGATGGATGGATTGACACATTAATGGACTGATTGATGGACGGATGGACGAATTGATGGATAGACGGATTGGATGGATTGGAAGGATGGACGAACAAATGGATGAACTGACGGATGCACAGATGAAAGAATAGGAGGATGGATGAATTGATGGACAGATCGATGACAGAAGGATGGATTAATGAACGAATTGATGGACGAAAGGACTGATTGATGGACGGATGCATGAATTGATGGACTGATGGATGGATTCATGGACAAATTGATAGACAAATGGACTGATTAATAGGTTGATGGACAGATTGAGTGTTGGATAGATAGATTTCAACCTATCTATCCATCCAACCATCCATCCATCCATCCATCCATCCATCCATAGAGTATACTGCACATTTATACAACAATCCAACACCAAAGTTTGAGGCCAGTAAATGTTGTTTTACCAAATCTCCAATCATTTGACCAGAAATACAGAAAAAAACTGCAAAAATCTGACATGTATTCCCAAGGGCTGCTTAATATATCGTTTCAGCATCGATATTGCAATGCACGTATCTGCAATAGTTACATCACAAAATCTGCAAATGCTCATCTTGAGCTGGGATTGCAGTTGACCAGAAACTAGTTCCCATTGTGGAATTATTAGGACATTTAATCTTAGAGCATTTTGTTTTCTTCATTTGTTTGTGTTTTTAAGGCTTGTGACATTAAGGCTTGTGCATATTTCATACAATTAAGTCTATACCGTGCAATTTATTTACATTTGATTTTCCAGAAAACCATAAAGCACTATTTAATTTTTGTTTTTGCTTTATTCAATTTATCCATGTTTACATCTTGTTTATTCTATTTTACGTAGATGCACTGCCCCACAAAATCAACCCAATCATTCTGAAATCATTAATGGCCCTGGCGCAAGTCGTGTATGGTGTGATTTGTTGGTATTTTGAGAGCAGTGCAACAGTAGTTTTCACATTTTGCGCCAAGTTGTTTAAAATGGCAAATACATTTGTGTAGCTTTGTGGTCTCATGGCTGTGCTGATCTGAAAAGGAGATGTGTTAAGGCGCATTGTTCGAGCGAAACTGAAATAGCCACCGTCTAACTAAAAGCTGGAGTACAGTCTAGCGCAGAGCGCTAAGTTAAGTACCTATGCAGGTCCAAATGCTTACACATGCTTAATACACACAGGATGTACAGCAATACACAAATATCTTTACATATGAAAAAAAATAAAGGATCAACATGTTACAAAAATTTATATTTTCTACATAAATATAAAAAACACTACCTCCATGCCTCATCTCGGGGTTTCAGTTTATTCATGACAATTTGCATTTGTATAACAGTATTATTATTATTAGTAGTATTATATGCAGTGTTTCCCCTATGATTATGTTGGGGGTTGCCCAGCCTTCCCAACTGCTTTCTCCGCCCCCCTTGGAGTCAAGTTAATTGTATTTTATATATAGCATAAACTTCTTTTAATAAACAAGCTAAATAACCGTATGTAATATTTTATTGACACAACACCAGCATGTCATGTCTGTCTCTACATGTTCGTGCGTTTACAAATTTCTGCTCTCTGAATCGTGCATTGTGGTGTTTCACACAGACACTCTCTGCTGTATGGAAATGAGAGTGCGCGCGCCACATCTGACAGGATCAGAGATGCACGTGCGCTCCCGTATATTATGCATAGCCTACAAACAGCCACAACACAGGTAAATGATGTGTGGGGGCACACATCAATCGATGGGCTCGCGTAACAGCAGCTAAAATATATACAGATGCGGTGGGACCTCTGTTTACAGTTTATTGGCTTAACTCGCGCTAGTGATGCTATCTATATCACAAGTGCAGCCATTGTATTTCCAGTGTTTTAAGCTGATGTGATGCGAGCAAAGCAACCGCCCCTATCTAGCATCTCATCCAACCTTATGACCACTCCCAGAAGCTCCACGAATCTCCCGCAAATTTATACCAGCTTCGGGATCACCGAAAAGGTGTTAAATAGCCGGAAATGAGCAAGAGAACAGATCGCGAGAGGCACAGTGATGCTTTAGACATTGCATTTCTTAGGTTAAATAAATAGAGCAGTAAAGATATCGCAAGTGCACATCTCCCCTTCTCTCATTGAGAGATCTGCTGTCAATAGTTGGAGACCAGCAAAATATCTGAATAGTCTTGCATGTATTTAGGCCTAACAACTGAAAGTGTGTTTTTGACAATATTGCAAGTTTACTAAAAGCTGACTGGAATAATTAGTTAAAAAAAATAAAATAAAAATAAACATGAATATTTAATAATAGTACAACTTCCTGTAATATACTTACTGCAATAAACAGTTTATAGGCCTATTTCCTTTTAGTAAAGTTGTATTAGATTTATAGGTGTGCATTAACTTCTTATGCATCAAATACTGTATGCTCTTTTTCTTGATTCAGACATGTTGAATTCTTCTTTCATAATTTGCAATGTTTGCAAATTAATTTTGTAATTTTTCTTAAGAATTTTTATAGCTGTGTTATATTACGGCATTTCATTCCACTGTGGAGACCGCTAACAAATAAGGGACTAAGCCAAAATCAAATGAATGGATGAATTATTTTCTGTAAAGCTGCTTCTGGCCATGACACGTTCACACCTAAATGGTTATAAGAGACGTATTTAAAGGACTATATGCAGCATCCTTGATTTATTCTCTTGTAAGGCAAGATGTTCTCTTAAGGTTCATACTTAGAGAGAAAATGTGCTTAATGCATTATAAAGCTTGAAGCATTAGAATCGGTGCTCAGTATAAGCGAATCACCATAACAAGGAATCGGTACTCTGTAACAGTTGCAAAAATCCTGATCGGAGCATCTATACCTTTGACTCAACTTGGCTGTCAAAGTGGCAATACTCCCCCTGGCTGTACAAGACTGATCTTAGTAAGTCGGTAAAAATACACCCTTAGTAAAAAGTATACTTAAGTAAAGGTCAAGTATAAAAGTAGTAAGTATACTAATATCAGTGTACTAATAGAAAAAACAAATCTGTAAGCCTAGGGGAAACACTGATATGCATATTATACTTGCTTTAATACCCTTTAAAGTATAGTGCTATTTTGGGATTTCCGCCTGGATTTTGCCTACCCAAATTTAAAAGCTTCCCAAATCCACATGCAGAGGTGTAAATGCAAAAATTTGGTATAATTTTAAAGAAAACCCTTTGAATTTTCATAACACACTATTGAAAGTATTTAAAATAAATGTATATGTTGTCTGTGTTATAATAAACACCTAAAAAAGAGGTGTTTTTTGTAATTTTTTTTTTATAAACTCCATTCTGAAAGTTTACCTTTTAGGTTCTGTGTGGTCCATGTTGCTGTAAATTTTGGTGGTTCCTGAACATGTGTGTAATTAGAGGAAAAAAGAAAAATGTCTCTACCATAATCTATGCACAAGTTATTGTATTCCAACTGATGAGAGGTGCTATACCATTTTTTTTATGTATTTTCCGCCTACCAAATTTTGAAAGCCTTCCATATCCAAATGCATTGCTATAAATGAAAAATTCCAGTGTAATTTAATAGAAACCCCTTTGAATTTACATAAGAAACTGCTGAAAGTAATAAATATTTTAACATTTTTTCTGTTTTATTATGAACCACTTCAACATTGGGCGATTTTTAATTTTTTTTTTCTAAAATGCTTTTTTGAAAGGGTGTAGTTTATCTATTTAGAGAATTTAGCTTCTCCAGACAGTTCTGCTTGAAACCAGCAGAGGGCAGCAAACATGGAAAAAGAATTTTATCTCTATCATGTGAGATGGCCAAACTGTTTCAGTTCATCTGAATACTGGGAAAATAACTTTTTGATCATTCATATTAAATAATACATATTTGCTTCTGCTTAGTTTTACATGATAATAACTATAGGAACATGAGTTTACATTACTTATTTTATCTCCTTAGCATTTTAGGCATCATAACATCAAATTAGTCAATGACTATAAGATAAGCTTGGGTATCCAGTATACTGTGTATTTAAGTGTAAATAACTTTTGTACAGTAAAAAAAAAAACGCTGAAGTGATGCATATGTGCATAAAATATAGCTTCTACACTCTCAAACGGAGTCACTTCCGGGGTGTTGCGCAACCCGCGGCCTTTAAAAATTAAAGGGGAAGTCAATGACGTCACCGGACCCGCCACCGGGTCCGCAGAGTTTGACTGGTTTAATAAAAACAAGTTTAGATTTGTCCAGCTGTCAGTTTTCCATATCATGCAGCCCCAGTTTTTACAACTTAAAGAATTTTCTATTTGAATATATTTTTTAAATTCTGATATTTTCGCATCATTACTTCTTTTATCAGTACCAAAAAATATCATCATAATATGATGATTTGGTGAATAAGAATCATATTCTTAATAATAGTAGTAGTTGTAGAAGAAAATGATGGTTCTGCTTAATAAAGTGTGTACTCTTTTCAGGATTATTTGATAAACATTTGAAAACCTCTCTCTAAAATCAGTACCTTTGAAAATTGCCTTTTATTTATATAAATTGCCATTTACATTTACAAAAAAGTACTGACCCCAACTTTATATGTGTTTCCCAGACATCCAAATAAAATCTGATAAAATGTAATAGTTGTACAGCACACCAAATATATAAATAGGACGTCTACTTCCTGAAGTAAATAAATTAAACGTGTTCTTGCAACGCAGACAGCAAGTTAATCATAATGAAGCAGTTGTAGCCAAGTGTCTGGAAATCATTCCCCATTGCATTTATATGGTACACAACTGTATAAGCCTTCTCTATTAAAGGAAATGGGAACTGAGTGAAAATATGAGATATCTGGGACAGCCTAGGGACTAGTGGGACTCTTTATTAAAAAAAAGCATTGAAGAGTTAAAATGGAAATGTGTTTTCCACCAGAATCTAGTCTTGGCCAGATTAACTAATGAAGAGTCTGTTGCAAACCATTCGTGTGACTTGGCAATTGAATGATCAGGTAACTTTTCTACATGTTGTTCACCTGATTAGCCCATGTCTGGCACGTCTGTTTTACAGTTCACACTACTGGAATTGTTTTTTAGGTCAGTTTTCCACTGCCTGGTGTGATGTGGTTCAGCATGAATCAGCTTTTCTAAAAGTTTTTTTTTTTTTTCTCATTCTGGGTCATCCCATCCAGCTCCTCGACTATCAACAAGAGGAGCATCTGGACCTTTTCTTCCAACAACAATGCTGCAATTTCAGGTGTCTTTTTCTTGCGGTGTTACCAAAACAGTTTAGTTGTGTAAACCAGCAATACAGTAGTGTCTGCTTCTGACTATTTAAAGCAGCATCCAAATAATAGCCAGCTAGCCAGAAAAGCAATGGTCAGACAATTGAGCTTTGGAGTACTCCATATTGAACATGAGGATGAGCTAATTAATTTACTGCAACAGATTGATAATCGTCAGGCAAGTAGGATATGGGCACTATAGCAGGTCTCAATTTGCAAATCCAATAATGCTGGCAGTGTTGATTCTCTCTGACCAGTCGTTAGCCCCTTTCGCACATACCAACCTCTCTAAAAATTTACCGGCAATTTTCCGGAAAGGAAACATGCATGAACAGGTCCTTGAAAATACCAGTAAATTTGTTCCGGCAATTTTCAGGAAAGAGAAGTTGTAACATTACAGATAATTTGCTGGAATGCTGTGCTGTGTGAAGGCAGAAGGGAAATTGCTAAGAAGGAGCATGTTCACGTTTAGAACGTGCTGACTTGAGACATCTACTCCAGCCAATCAGAACATTCAGACGCATTCATACGTCTGAATGCTCATTCACACATGCTCACCGTTTATGAAAATAAAAGCCTTTAAATATTTTTCCAGACACATTTAGCTGCTAGATGTTAGTCAGATAACGTTTCTATGTTCCTTCTTAATGCCAACTGTGGAAAAAATAATTGATAAAATGCATATGATAAACTGCTGTTTGTTTACCTTCAAGCTCTGCTTCAGTTGCTTGACGTGTGCACGTGAAGGAGTGCTCTGGTGAGCGCCAGCACACATACATATTATGTACATCTCTACATGCGAAAGTGTCCCTCCAAATGTTTATCATCGAAGTTGTTCACAATACATCCATCCACAGAATTTGTAATGTAGTCAAATGTGTAAAGATTTAGCTGTGGTTCGGCTGGATGTCTCTGGGACAAAGCAGCTGCATGAATGCTATAATGATGTCATAATTTACCTGTATTTTGGAATGAATGTGAGAATGGTCTTTTCTAGGAAAATTCGGAAACATCCTTGCCTGTGTGAAAAATGCTTTTTTGAATTTACCGGTGAAGTCAATACAGAAATTTTCCAGATATTTACAGATATCACTGTGTGAAAGATGCTATTGACTACGTTTACATGGACATCAATAATTAAATCATTTATTTTAATCGGATTAAGATAATATGATATGATAATATGACAATAATATGATTAAGGTGTTTATATGAGTTGCTTTTAAATGTTCCTTTCACGTAACCGTTTTACATGTTATAATAGATAGATTGATTAACTTCATTAAGTTAATTGTGGATCAGCGCCTTTAGTCTCAAACAGGGCCAAGGGGGGAGGAGCAGAGCAACTGCTTTAATTGGACAATAATTTGTGTTTATAGTTGCTTACGGTAATATAAATGTTTTTTGTTTTTTTTTAGATTCAGATTGCTAATTGTTACGTTTCATGTATGTGTTGTGGTGTTTTCTGTTTGTTTTCTGTTTTGCGTTCTCTTCTCTCTTCCGTTGTGTACTCCGTTCAGTCCTAGGTTTGCAACCATTGGTCGAGAAGGCTGTCAATCACTATTTATGACGCACTCGGAACACCAATCAGGGGCTGGTCCGCCATGTATAAAAGGCGTTTCAGCAGGATGTTCTGCAGCAGTCTTGGATATTCAGTAGGAGCGCATAGCTCGCCACCAAACTCCTCACTTTTGTCGGCCAGCCTGTTCATCTGTGTTTGTATTATTTTTGTTGCTGTTGTTGTGTAGTTTGTCTCTCGTTTAAGTGATCTATTTATTAGATATGCTTGTGCAGCTCAATTTAGTATTTATTATTTATGAGAATTGGATTATCATTTAAGCTCGTGTTGCTAATACAGTGTGTACTTTACAAGAACTCTAGTCATTTTGAGCAGCATAGTTGGTGTTAGTTTATGGAGTTGCTGCCACATTTTTTTGGAATGTTTTGTTTCTGCTTTTTTCTTTGGTTAGTTAGTTTAGTGGGTTGGGGTTTAGTTAGATCGTTTTATTATATTTATTTCTTTGTATTGGCAACACTCCTGTTTTTTGTTTAGTTCGGTTATTTTAAATTACATTCTAAAGTCCTATATTCATTGTTTGATATTCTCTGTTTAATAAATTGTTAATGTTTGTTTCACTTATCCAGCGGTTGTGTGTTCTTATTTTCACACAGCACCATTAGAGACTTACTAAATGTTACGTCTCATCCAACTTAACAACCTACACTAACACTAATATTTTGAATATATTTTGTTTTAAAATGTTTGATATTGCTTTTCAAGTAGGGCTGCACAATATTGGAAAAATTACATTACAATATTTTTTTCACTGCAATTCGTATTGTGATATAAACATAATGTCACCACATAACTTAAATAACTCTATTTTGAAAGTTATTACTTTAGATTAATTGGGATGATCTGAATGGGAGTGAAATATAAATATATGTAATTTACTATATACATATAATAAACAAACTACAGTCATAAATAAATACAATGAAGCAAATGTTAAAGTGAAATAAACAGTGATTTTTATGGTTGTCTGGGGACTGTCTAACAGTATTCTGGAACAAAAATGTAGTAATCAAATGTAAAAGAGCATTGCATAGTCTTCAGCTTATAATTAATTCTATACAATATTATTTTTTACCTTTATGCTCTTTATGCTCTCTTAAAATGCTCAAAACTCTTTAAAAGGTTCACATAGGCCTTAAAACGCATGGAAATGCTACATTTTCACTATATTATGGTTAAATTCTGCAGTGCCTCCACAAATGTGTGTTTTGGCCTGTGGATTCTGGTCATCTATATTCATAACTCAACTTTGCATACAGTATCCTGCCATGTGACTACTGTAGACTCACACATTGTGATATAGATGCTCAAATGATATATTGTGCAGCCCTACTTTCAAGTTATCCTTGCTGTGATCAGTGTTCTCTTTGGTGTCTTCATGAGTTAGACAAAAAAAATTCTACATTACTGTTATGTCTCAAAAACAAACATCACACATCCCACTGCTTCTGAAGAAAGTTCAGGACTTCTGTATTGCTGTTCACAGCAATGGGAGTGATTCAAGCACTAGGGACTCACATAAACTGCTGGTACTCTCATCTGTCCTTTTTCAAAATAAATTGAAACAGTATCCGCTGATTCGCTTGTTTCCTTGCAGACTGTCACTACAGTACAACGCTATTACACTGCTCAACAGGACACCCTGGTAGACAGTTTGTGTTTTTCCTGCTCTCTGGCTTCATTTGGAAAAGTTTTTAGGACCCAAGTTAAACTGATCTTTCTAGACCAATGGTTCAGTGGTTATGAGAGGTCAGCCTAGTTTAAATGTGCAGTATGTAACTTTGACACCCAGTGGTTGAACTAGGTATTGCACTCCTGGATCAAAATAAACAAGCACTGGATGCCAGATTGAGTATGAGTACAGGAGCAAGTAATTATACAGTGTTCTAAATAAAAGCAACGACACGCAATACAGGGAATATTTCCATATTAAAAGGAGTTTTGGTTCTAACCAACACCTCAAATTGATATATTAGAAATGGCTTCTATTTCTAACAGCTGAACATGTGAAACCGATGACAGTGATCACCTCAGGTAAACCTTGTGTGTTTTATTCAGTGCCAAATGCTAACAATATGAGTTTGAATAGATTCTAAACCTTACCGATAGTGAGTGAGTGCATATTCTGTGCTTTTGAATGGCTGTATTTAAATTTCTGTCGTGTTTCGTCTGGTGCAAACAGGCAAACTGCTCATCACTGCGTATTTCGTCACAAAGCGTGTTGTTAGGACATGCGGTTACAATGTAACCTTCTCACCTAATGTTTACGTTCGTAATATTTATATTATTTGCTAATTAAAAACCTCTTGTGGAAACAAATCTGTCTCATTTCGACATCTGATACTGTCCATTTCAGTCACGGACGCATGCTTTTAGAGCCTTTCTGAATGAATGAATGAAATATGTTGTTTTCCACCAAGGCCACCGGGGGTGTTGAGTTATAATTGGCTAAACTGGCATTGTGCAGGTTAAATTTACCTAAACAAAGACAGCGTTCCGGCATGAGAAAACCATTTGCAAAGCAGAATATCTGACTTCAGCATTGTTTTTCAGTTAAACAAGTATGTTCACTTGGGATGTTTGTTAAATATCTGCACACATATTATGGTATTTTTATGAGGGTATTTAACTTACATACATCACCTATAAGGTTTATAAGTACAATTGAACATACTGTAACAGTAGATGATACAACAAATTGCTGACAATTAATTTTAATAGTCAAAATAGTGTTACAATTGTCAAAATAGTGTTACAATTGTATCTATTTTCAGCTACTTAAAAAACCTGAGGTAATTTATGTTCAGCAGTACGCACATTTCTTACACAACTTCTGCCCTTTCAACACCTACTGTAAACATCACCAACTGTCAGAAAGTGCTCTTACAATTTTATTCAGACTGTCTGCAGTTTTTGTTCAGACCATAGACTGCATCACAAAATACTAATGTTAGAATGTGTTAGAATGACCTGTTTTTTTATGTTTTTTTTTTCCTATTTAAATAAATAAACAGAAAGAAACGATACATATTATACAAAGTATAAAAAATTAAGTCAAAATTTTATTTGAACACAGTAAATCTTTGTAGATATTGGTTGGAAGTCAATCCAGGGGTGTAGATTTAGCATGGATGGAGGGGACCTTTCCCCACCAATATCCAACAACTATTAAAATGTCCCCACCAATAATTTAATTAACTTCAAAAAATGCACTGTCAATATTAACCTGGGCATGTAAAAAAGGGTTAAATCACGTTCTCTCCTCAAGTTGTACCACCTCCCAAAACACATGATTTCCCTGCTGTCATGTGAGAGGCTGTAGCTGCAGTGCTGAGACATGTTTCATTTGCACTATGGCTAAAATTAAAGTCCTTATTAAACTCTCTCTTTATCAGATAATAAACATTCCTTTAACATTACAGTATTTAAACTTAATAAATTGTGTGAATTGTGTAATTAATAATATATTTTAATAGCATCCATATTATATAATTATGCTCCAGTTATCTAATTTTTAGCAGAAAAAAATGAATAAAAAAACTATATACAATTCTTGGGGTGGGGGGTGGGTGGGTAGATTGTTTGTTGGATTCACCCATCGCCACCAATGTCAAGAGCAAACCTACACCCTTAAGTTAATCAAACTAAACCACTTTAACATTTGGCAATCATTGTTATTGTTAATGTATACATTTTTTTGTGATTATTTAAAACCTTAAACCTTTTTAAAATTTACGTCTGCTAGGTTTCTATTTTTATTTCAGGGTTCTTAAAGATTTTGAATGTTAAAACAGGAGCTTCCTGAAAAAAAGAGGGTTTGAAACCTCTACAGTAAAATGCATGGAATAGTCCAAGAATAAACACAATGCAGCACTAGATAATTGTGTCTCTAGGACAAAAAAAAAAACAAAAAAAAAAAATACAACATATAAAGTCAGGGTTGCCAGGTCCAAGAAAGTTTTCCAACCCAACGACAACTCAAACTCAGCCCAAAAGGAATGAAAGTAGCTCAATTGTTTTTGCTCTTGTACAACCATAGTCAATTCCTGGATTCCCACAAAGAGAAAAAGGATTACCATATCGAACACCAAACAACACTTCTAACCACTAGATGGTTTTACTTATTCACTTGTAGAAGATTCACTAGAACTTCATCCAGTGTATGGTAAGTTACTTTGACGCAATCTACATTTTAAAAAGCACTATAGAAGTAAAGATTAATCAAACTGAACTGAAGATTTCAGGTTATTACGAAAATATACATTCCAGGATCAATGTCTATGATGCATTTCCATGCCAGAAACAAATTGCAACCTGCAACTTCATACTTATTTTTTTCCTGCAACTACCGGAAGCATTGTAAAGAGCAGGAATGGCCAACTATAGTCCTGGAGGACCACTATTCTTCTTGAGTTTAGCCAACGCAATCTCACGGCAATTCATAACTTTTTGATTTAGTGGCTAATTAGTATGAATTCGTACGATCCAAGTCGTACAAATTAGTACAATTTGCTCATCACCCAATGACGGTTGGGGTTAGGGGTGGGGTTAGGTGCCACACCTCCTTTTTAAAATCTTACATTTTCGTACGACTAAACTCGTACAAATTAGCCACTTAACTGACAAAACGTAAAATACTTATGTTTCCTTGTGAGATCAGGCTGGCTTAGTTCCATCTCTAATCAAACACAACTGTCAGGAATTTTCAATGTCCTGAAGACATGGGTTACATTTTTTTGAAGTTGTCACTATGGAGATGAATTCTGTTGGACAGTTGGCCTTGAGCACTGAAGTTGCTCACCCCTTTCTCAAAGATATTTAGTTGAACAGCAGCTCAGACCTCATGACTGCATGGTTATAAAGCAAACAAGCTACATTAGCACTGTAAAATATGGCTAAAAAGAGGCTAATCTTCCCCCAAAACTTCTGAGACTAGGTATTGTTATGCAACGGTGCTTCATGTAAGCGTATCCCAAAGAGCTCAAGGGCAGAAAATAATGCCATTTCACCTCCCTTGTTGAGAGAGTGTAGAAAACGGATGCCAGTCAGCTATTCTTTATGGAACTCATTCAGAAATCAATTGGTAGCTTCATCTGAATCTACTGAGCCAGTGTAAAACCACCCTCAGCTTCTGGCACAGGCAGAAAGGCCACGGAAATCGGTTGAGCAAACAATTCATCAAGCTGACCAGCTGTGGCCCTGATTAAGTAAGGCAAAGCAGACTGTTGCACGAGGTGTGTGTGACACTACATGGCTACTGTTCAGGGATTATTTGGAAGGAAATTATGCAGAAATGTGCTTGACAGATGGGGCCATCAACTCTGGGCAACCGCATACTGTAGAGGGATGTAGGGAGGCTCCTCTGTGTGATTTAATTTTATTCACTTCATCTATCCGTTGTTTTTCTTTGTTTTTTTTTTTTCCTATTGACAGGATAGAAAGACAAAAATGACAAACAAAACGCATATAAGTCATCCTATATCTAAACTATATATACACTGATATATGATATATACTGTAATAAATATCCATTAGATTATGTGACCTTGATATCTGCTCTTACAGTATATCTGAATTTATGAGATAATACTTGAAATTTTATTGCTTAAAATGCAATGTATGTAATTGCAAATTGCAAATGCATGTAATTTAATTAAGTGATAGTGAAATCTTGAAATCTTAGTGATTTAATTAATTGTATTGTACACACACATAATAGTGTGTAAAATAATATAATATTATAATATAGTGTAAAGTAAAGTTGACAACTCATTTGACTTTTTTTGGCCAAATTGCATAACATACTCTGCGTATCTGGTACCGGGTCTGTGACGTCATTTACTTCTGCATTCTTTAAATTGTAAAGGTCCGTACTGGCCCAATAGCCCCCTAAGTGGTTCCATTCTCTCATCAGTTGGAATAGAATAATGTTTGCATAGATTATAAGATACTTTTTTTCCGTTTCTTTCCTATGATTGCTGACATGTGCAGGAACCAACACAATTAAATACAGCAATCTTGACCACACAGAAACTAAAATGTACAAATCCACAGGCCAAAGAAAATTTGTTTTTTTGAGAGGTTTATTATAACACAGACAACATTATACAATTATTTTAAATACTTTCAACAGTTTGTTTTATTAAAATTCAAGGGGTTTTCTTTAAAATGATACCAAACTTCTTTAAAATGATACATACCTCTGCATGTGGATTTGGGAAGCTTTTAAATTTGGATAGGCAAAATACAGGCAAAAACCCCAAAATACATGTAGCACTTGCCTTTTAAATAATAACAAAATAATTACTTTGTTAAAGGTTTTTACTATTATTATTATTATTATTATTATTATTATTATTATTATTATTATTATAAAAGTTGCCCGAACAGAGATCAAAGTGCCATAATTCAATTTGAAGCTCTAACAAAATAAAATTAGATCAAAAGCTAATAGGAACCAAAACTTTTTTGTTTCTAACATTCAAAAAAAAAAACATATACAT